>JBAMAX010001546.1:0-12037 GCA_037043745.1 Chymomyza amoena
AGTACTTTTGCTTTTGCCTATTTGATAAACTAAAACTAGAACACTTTAAATTGAAGAGCCTTTATTCAGAATTTGTTTTTTACACAGCCTTAAAAGTTAATTGTTGTGCTCATTTTTGGAACTTAAAATCATAAAAGATAAAGTTCTGCATATTTTTTCTGTAAATAAATTGCAACTTTAATTAGATTAAACAAATATCTATTTTTGGCGCTTGTTTACAGACAGCTGATTAGATTTTTACATACTACGCATTAAATGTTACCAAAAATAGCGTAAAAAATTACGTACGTTAAGGTCGTGCGCAGACGACTTTGGGATACCCTACACCACCACATTGCAAAAAACATATTTATTTCTAAAATTTGCTTACGATATTTTCATAAACAAGCGAAAAATAGATGAATTATACACCAAAAGAGTTCTTTTGACCGATCCGTCATAAACATATACACGATACAGCCAACCGATTTTGATCTAATTTTCCACAGTGTTTGGGAACTATAAAAAACTAGCAGAGAAATTGGTATTCTGTTAGTCAGGCCACTATAAACGCTATGACTGGTTCAAAAATGAATTCAAAACAGGTTCAGAAAACCAGAGCCAAACTAAACCATTTGGGACACTGGAATAACGTTTGCCTTAGATTAATTCCAGGACATAACATTCTAGGAACAAATTTCCCTTACAAGAATTCCACGACATAACATTCTTGGGAACGAAATTGCTGACAAGCTGGCAATTAATAGACCTGAACCCTTTTGTGGTATTGGTAGACACACCATCAAACAACTGCTTCGAGAAGAGAAGCGATCCAGACGACACCCAAACTAGATTGCCACAACGGGTTTACACATAAAGCAGCTTCTCGACTCCTATAATCTGAATTCTTCTTATGTCCTGTTACTCTCAGTGGGGATCGGGGATCATCACCTTGACGTGGTGGGGGGCTTAGTAGCTGCAATGAAACTTAGAGCAACGCAGGCGGTAGCATAGTTACTGGTTAGGCCACCCTTCCCGGTAAGGTCTGTAGCAGTGAAGCAATGAGCGATCCACAACGTAGCGTTTGTACTCAGAATGAGCGGCTGCCAAAGGCGTCTGTTCTCCAAGTTATGGGCGGCCTATTTAAAAGTGACCTGTCACTGCGAGAAGAGTTGTCGGAACTGACTTTGAGCTTATAACTTACTGTCAGAACCTATTAAAAAAATTCAAATTTTAGTACAAAACAAATGCGCAAAATTGCCGATGTCCCGTGGTATATCCGAATCGAAACCTTTACAAGGATTTAGGCGTTCCCTTTGTGGGCGATGTGTTGAATAAATTTAGCGGCCGTTACGCTGATCGCTTAAGGAACCATCCGAACTCACTTGCATGTGCCCGGGCCGGTCATAGACCAAGAAGGCGCCTAAAACGACTTCACCCAAACGACCTCAGAAGGCGTGTCATATCATAGAATCTACTTAATTTTTTTTTTAATATTGTGTATATAGAGAAATCTAAGCCATACCACACAAAAAGTTTTATTGAGTGTATAGTGATTTACTTTTTTTTATTATAACCCTTAGAATCATGGGTTGATTGCCAATAATAAATATTCGAGAAAAAAAAACTGTCAGAACTCTGATCCCTTACATATTTGTTTATAAACAGGAGAGTAAACCCGGGAAATATTCCCCAAGTGGTACCCGTGTCCCTGCAGCAAATCCACCTGCTTCGGCTGCATGCAAGACGAATTTGGAGGTGCAAAATCCCATGTTTTAGAAATAAAAGTACAACGGATCTGAATAGGTTGAAAAAAAAATCTCCCTCCTGGGACACTGGAGGCTAAGGAAAAATTTGAGCATGATGGGCATCGTAGATTCTTACATTTGCAGATTCTGTGAAATCAGGAAGGAATGCTTCCAACACGTAGTTACGGAGAGTGACGGTCTCGCCAGAAGAAGGGCATCTCTCTTCGGCGAATACAGAAAATCGACGCACGACGTAACTATTCAAGAACCATGCCAGATAATTAAATTTATTTCCATAATTGGACTGTCCATGGAGTTCTAGAGCTAGCAGGGAGCCCAATAGATCTTAAGGTTGCGATACTGGAGTTTTCCCTTACAATTATTATTATGCAATTTGAAAAACTTGCCAATCTTCATAAACAAACGAATTATCCATCTAAGGTCTTCTAAAAACCCCTATGGGAGCTATATAATATAACCCAGATATCGAAAAAATAAAACAAGCTTGACTCATGTAGGATAGGGATCGTATTTGAAAGTTTGGATGCTCTAGATTTTACCATACCTGAGATCAAGGCGTTCAGACAAATAGACGGGCATGGACCTATCGACTTTTGTAGTCAACCTGATTATATTTTGGGTAACTTTGGGGGTCCCCGACGTCTTCTTTAGTATATTCAATACATTTTCGGCTTGCACAAACTTAATATACTTTTTTTACCAGTGGCGGACTTAAATATTTGCCGCCCCTAGGCAATCCATAACTTGCCGCCCTTTTTTCACAAAAAAAAAGAAAAAATATATCAAATGCGATTTTGATTGTCATCAGTGCTTTATTACAATATAGTGACTAGTAGTAGGTGACTCAAATTTTGCCGCCCCTTTATTCTGCCGCCCTAAGCTTCAGCCTATGTTGCCTATACGATAAATCCGCCACTGCTTTTTAAAATATGGTAGAGGGTATAGACATATGGTATGGTAAACCTCTTACATATTAACGCTTTTTATAAGAATCTTTTGGTCATAGAAGCTCCCCCCTTTTTTTTTTGAGTGTAAATTGTTGGACATTTCGCCCTTTTATCATTTAGCATTTATATCCGAGAAAGTTCGCACCCAAAATGTGACAAAAAAAAGTATCTAATTACATCATTTCTAGACTTTTCTGCAACGTCAGCAGTTTTGTACAGAGTATCTAATATTCGTAATTTCACAACTGTATCGTAATGCGATTCCAAAGATTACTGCTTATCTGTAATGACCTACTATATGTATGGACACGTATTTTATCGCTACAGTAAGGCAAAAAATTGTAGTCTCCTTATCAAATTATCATTTTGTTTAAAAGCAAAAAATAAAAATGTTATACAATTATATTATTATGGTGAGTTGAAGCAAGACTGATTACAATTTTAATGATTTTTTCCTTGTAAGTTAGTCACACTGATTGATAGTAGGTGAAAAGAAATAAATTATTCATGACTGCATTTGATAATGTTCGTCGTTTGTTGCAAGTAGCGACTTTGATATTGAATACATAGAGAAGTACATAGATAGTATGTACATATGTTTACAATTACTAGGTACAGCCGATCGTCGCCAACATTGGAAAAAATAGTAACTACTTGCTCATTACACGATTACACTAATAGATTTTATTCGACTCAATGAATTATTTATTGGGCCGCTTTAAACCAAACCAAGTGTTGACAGCGGACTTCTCAAGCCCTTCAACATGTGTTTTATGTCAGCTGCAGCATATTAAATTAGAAACTATATAATTTCGTTGTTTTATGACTTTTAGACGTTACCTTAGTCAAGGTCACGTTAAACGTGACTGCCTATAAGTAGATCGGGCATTACATTATTGCCTGTAACTATTCTTAAATCACGGTTTAGAACAACATATTATTATTATTTTATTTTTAAGCTCTATCATGTGACTGTCGACGTATAGTTCTAACCCTATCAAAATGTTAGGCAGCTGGAAGCCCGCCAACCGAAATTTCATTTAACGTAAGCTTTTTGCGTTAAAGTTATCAACGAACGAACTTTTTTTTTGCCAGACTGATTTACAATATAGCCGTGATTTTTTTTATGTCAGCGATTTTTTGTGTCGCATACAAGGCATAAGATAACTTTATTTGAGTAGTTTGGAATTATTCTCGAAAAATGCAAAAATTTATGTTTGTCTGTTGTATAAAGAAAGGGATGAAATTTCAGTGCTAAACAACATAAAAAAAAGAATTAACAATGTGGACTTACTTTTGAAATATTAGAGCAAGCCGTTTTGTGTAAATATACTTCCCTCGTTTATGGTTAAAAAGTTTCTGTTGATATGATATTATACAGCTTCTTGTGTATTCGCTACTCCTTTTCGAAATTCCAATGATCTTGGTTTTCGTAAACTTGAATACATTGTCTCTTGCTATGAAAATTTGAACATTTTCTGATAAAGGAGTCTGTCAGTCTTGACTATGTTATTATGATGCATTCCTTCATTATTGCAATAAATAAAACTTTGGAAAAAACGTCTCTTACAAGTTTATATTGGGGAAAAAATATGTTTGTCACGATCTAAAAAGCTATGTAAAGATGGTAAATCCCTTTATCAACGCCGCTCAAATTCGCAGACGATTTTCAAGCTTTAACTGATGCTTAGAGAAAACTATGGTACAAAGATGTCACTGAACGGAAGTTCTTATCTTCACTTAATCTCTCTTTTGTATGAAACAACAATTTTTTACTCAAAATGTATAATTTGCGCTCAGTTATGTCTTCACGAGTTTGTATGCAGCTTTAGTCCCAATTTTTCGTTATGTTTGCGTAACATCTACAGTTCGTAAAAGATCTATTTTTCTGCTTAATGCTTAACATAATTTCGTTCATAAAAAAACAAGCTAAATTTGTAATTTGCAAAAATGGTCGAAAAGTTTGTCATTTTCGTGTTTCTCGACCCAAAATTAACTTAAAAAACCTTTTTTTACAAAGGTTCGCTTTTCGTGTAAACTAGTGTAGAGAGGCACCTCCCTTAATAGGATAAAATCTACTTACAAATTTTGGTGACTAAAACTACTTCACAGAAAGTTTTAAAAACCACTTGTTTTTAACGAAGCTTGTGACAAATTGGTTCAAATTGAGTCGGTTTTGTCTGTAACTTCCAAACATTGCAAGCGATCTTCATGAAATTTCAAAAATGTTTCAAAATAAACAGCAAATAAAAACAATTTGGGAAAATAAGTTGGGCTGGTATTCACATAATCGGCTGTTGTTTACAACAGCTTGATATCAGTACAGTTTGTAGTCAAGAGAGAGATCTAGAAATTCTCAATATAGTTTACTATTATACTATAGTGCCAGCCTTGGGTGTAATCGATGATTGGGATCAAAGACTTTAAAGAATTAGCACAATAAGTTTACACGATAAATGAATTGTTACATTTCATAAAATACTGTAAGAAGCACATTAATACCTTTCGATCTAATCGTCTTTCGTGTCGATGCAAAATGTTGTTCATGAGATATTGACGAATAACGAATAATAAGTGCCCAAAAACATGTTTTTAAACAAAAATTTTGAAAATTGTAATTTTCATGTTTCTTGACCCAAAATACTTTTATACAAAGGTTCGCTCAATACCCCTAAATTTGTAAACTAGTGTTATCATTGTCAAGAAAATTTATTTTTGGTATAACTAAATTCGGTTGAATCAGAAGATCATTGTAAATATAATGATTTAGAACACTCGCGCAAAACGATTTCGTCGTGAAGGAGAAACCGGTTGTCCTTTGAGAAAAACGTAAAGCACTTAATGATACCTTCATAACTTAAATAAATTGAAGCTATGAAAATATATCCGAAGTTGCTGGTTATTTGGGAATCTTTTCTGACGAAATCTTGAGTAAAACTGAATAGAATAAAGCAGCAAATAATTTGGCAATGAAATCTGAAACAGACGAGATTTTGGATTTTGGAAATACAGCGCTATCAATTTTGCCCCACCATGTATAAACTGCAGATACAGTGGATTTTCGTTAATTGATTCATGATTAGAATTATAAAGAATCGTTACCTAGTATTGAGATTGCATGCAGAATCTTTCTGACTACACCATTTGGCACTCTCAGCTAAAAAAAAATCACATATCTTATCACAACATTTTTTGAGATTGACTATGGACCAATAGAGATTGACTAACTTAGCAATTTTATCAGTTGACTCGGGCCCCACAAAAACTTGGACGGCTTTGTGTATAACTATGGAATGTTTCGCTTAGAATGGTAGTTGTTATAGTATTGGGTAAACTGCAAAGTTCACTACGGGAAATAGAGCAAGATGTCTGTTCATAATCTAATTTCTTGGAAAAATTGGAGCTCTATAGCTCTTATGAGACCTTAGAGATTCTCTTGTTTATCCAGTCTCAGCTATAGCTATTATGAGAAATGCTGATTAGGTATATCCTTCTGCGCTTTACATTTTTTGTACGAACTTATTATTCTTTAGTACCTTCGGTAATACATAAAAAAACCTTTATTAAACAAGACCCCGCCGTTCGGATTCGGCCATAAACTTTTGGTTCCTGTTCTTTTCGAACAGTAATTAATAGAGTTCCCCAATGCTTCGTCCAGGGCAAAATTGACAGTCAGGGAACTATTATTACCTTCGCTACGGGGTGTAAAAAGTAAAAAGAAATTTCAACTTTGACTAGAAATTAAAGCTAAAATTTGAGATCATGGATGATTAAAGAAAAATAATTATAATAATTATGTTACTTAAAAACTGTCTTGAGTGAACTTCGAAATTTTGTTAAGTTCATAATGACCAATATTAAAGAGTTTGCTCAAATTTCATTATGATCGCTCTTTTGGTGTTTGAAAAACGAGCAATACTATATATAGTAGATAGATGGACGGTCAGGCAGCTCAAGGGTGATTTTTTTTTTAGAGTTACACAAGCTTAAACCATAATAAATCAAAGAAACATATTTTTAATATCAATGAAACTGCCTTTATTTGATAGAAAATGTTATGACATCAATGTTTAAATATGATTTCGGCCATGTGGAGCACCAATTTTCACAAACTCTCTGCAGCATTTGCGGCTGTATTTCGCCAATAACTCTTCGAATGTTGATTTCCAGGTGTTCAATTGCATCGAGTTTAACCCGAAAGAAAATAATCCAGTGAGGTTAAGTAACACGATCTTGGTGATCAATTATTTGGAGCATTACGTGAATTTATTCTTTCAACAAAGGTTTCTTTATGTAAATCAACTTTAGCGTGCGCTATGTGGCATGTTTGACGAACGGAACCATTATTTTGATAACAAATTTAAACAAATTGCAAGCTTTGCTTGGGTTTTAGTCTATCCATAATGAAATGTCAAACCAAATTCAACAAAAAGCAACTATGAGCTGTTAAATAGGTTGTCAGATAAAGCAGTGTTGCCAACGCAAAGTTGTGAACCTCTAAAAAAAACACGTTGTAGATGGCACCCGATCCATGAGGTTGTCTCCATTTTAGATGTGACATATCGAAATTCTTGCTCCGAAACGTTGTTGCAGACTTTGGGTTAATTGCAGCTTGGATATATTTAAGCCATGGACATTGACTTAAAAGCTCTATATTCCCATCTATTTACATATGTATACTCGTATAATGTTGTATAAAGTAATAAAGCCTCAGCAAAGCGTCGCTATATGTTATATGTGACGACTTCCTCCACAAAATAGTTTGCCTATAAAGTGGGCCACAAATAACGCGCTCTGTTCAGTTGTAAGTCGTGCTTAAAGCTCGTTGGTTGGTGGTTCGTGCGTTTTGGTCTGTCGCCTCCTTATTAAATGTACGTTTGCAAAAATATTACAAAAATACAAAATATACTTAAGTTCAAATCAAGTAATAGTCAGTCAGTCATATGTGTGCCTACAATTTGTACAATTGAAACTAACAAACTATTAAACTATTTGCCAATTTGCTAAAATATTCGCTTAAACTTAATTGAAAAGTGCAATTTGTGGCAGAATTCAAACTGACTAATGAATGAAAAACAATATAAATAAAAAGCAAAAGCAAAAAAGAGTAAAAATAAAGCGTGATTCGTTAAACAAAAAAATGTCGTCAATCTTTTTTGTGATTTCATGAAAATCATGCGAACTGAATTTAAATTAGGTTTGATTACAATCGATGTCTCAAACTAGGGCTACGGGCGGGCCGCAGTGCCGGCTGCTACATTGGACTTGACCAATTGACTGGAGTCAGTATTGATTTGTAGCAGACGGCGGCTACTATATAAAAATTTAAATATTTTAATGCATAGTATATGAGTGGGCATGGGAAAGTGTTTTAAATTGTGTGTACAAAAAAAAAAAATCAACAAACCAATGCCGGTTATTTTCAGAAACCTTTTTGATTGATTTTAATTGCTATATAATTAAATTAAAAGTCCTTGATTAAGAATTTGCCAAAAATACTTTCTACTAACAAACAAGAGCGCTGGCAACAAGTGAGTACAATTCACCTTTCACCTTCGAAGTTTCCTAACTGGCATGCATGCCAAGCAGCAGTGTCCTTGTCAATGCCAAAGTGCACATAAGCGTGCAATGCCAATGACAACACCTGCCCAACACTCAAACCCTCTCGAAAAGAAAGAAAGTGCATTAAATTTGCCTAGACCATGTTGGGGCGGCCCCTTATGCCGACGACCTTCACGCGCCCAATTTTATGCAACACCGAATCGTGACCTCTTATTTTCTTACTCTTACTTTGGGTATCATCATGTCTTGGTTGGTAATGAAAGTACTTACTACTTACAATACAAAAAAATTCCAAGTTGTTAAAAATTTGGAAAATTTGCTTTTAAAGGATTAGAATGTTTTATAAGAACAATCAAAATATTGTATTGTCAACTCTGCTCCAGATCTAGCTTTGGAGTTCGATTTCCCAATACAAATTAAATTTTAGTATTTAGTGGTTTAAGTAAAACGTGGTTGTTCAATTTTTTTTATATGTCCTGCTTAATGCGTTTTGTTTCATTGACTGTCTTTTTGTAATTGATTAACGTTAAGTTTACATTTAGGCTTAAGACATGTTAACTAACATGTTGTGGGAGAGATCTTTTAACATTAACATATTAGTGTTGCAGAAGGTTTATATATTTTGTGTTTCATAACAATTAGCTTCTAACAGATCACATTTGCTTATTCTGTGACTGATGCTACTTGTATAATAATTTTATTAATTGTTCATTGCTACTCCCTTTCTCCCCAAACAACCACTCCAAAAAATCTTTGATCACACTAAATAATTACATTTATACGAAAAATATTTCTCTTCTAAAGCAAAAAAATTTGTTAGGACTTTTAGGTAAAAAATGAATATAGTACAGCAATATAGAAATGTTTTGTTGGTTTTCTTTCGAAGTTGTTGAGAGATAAACATCCCAATAAGCTTCATTGTTTTCTTGAAACTATTTATTTAAAAATAAATTGTAGTGAAATGCAGCTTTTTATTTGTTGGCAAATTTTAAATTCTTTTATACAGTTAATAGGGTCAGGTCGCCCTTCCAACGATTTCGGTTAAAGCGGAATGTGGAGAACAGTGGTTAGAAAAATTAGACGCCTTGGGAGATTTTAGTTTTGTAGACCTGTTATCGTAATTTTTACGCTTCTACAAGGATGACACGATAACGTTGATATTTTTCGAAACAAATGATATTTGCATCCATTACTTATGTGCCGCTCCTTCCCCACTTTTTTTTTTTTTGATAAACAATAACAAAAGTTATATATTTAAGTGCTAACTATATTTGTCCCAATTTTACAATATATAAGATAAGTCAATATAAATTATAGTTCTTAACTTAAACTCGACACAAAAAACATCGCTAAAACGGTTTATTAAGAAACTAGGAAATTAAATAAGATTGGGTGGCAAGTCCTTAGATAATTTGGTACTGCAGTGAATATTAAATTTTACTAGGAAATATAAAAAAAATGTAAATTGAATAAAATAAATTTGTACCAGTATTTGGCCTTAGGCGGCTTTCACTTCTAAATTCCCAAAAACCGCTCAACTCATTTATCCAACTTTTTGGGGGGTTGTCCGCATTCGAAAATTCCACCGTGAATGCTACACTGGTTTAACTTTAAATTAAATATCTGACATTTTACATAATAAAGATACGTTTAACTCCAAAATTAAATAACTTTTTTAAAAACTAGAAATGTATTTATTTAAATTGGTTTTTATTGATAAATTTAATCAGTTTTGGCTTAATTCACTAGAGTTTTTGAAACCGTTCCAAAGGGCTGTTTTTTTCATTGGAATTCTGCCAAAATTTGAAAGTAATGGATTTCTGTGTCACTCTTGATATATATAAAAAAAAAACAATTGTACAGTATACACTTTATACAAAATATTTAGTATTTTTAATGATTTTTAATAAAAATTTTAGAAAATTAAAGTTAGAACGATAGTTTCTTGGGAAAAGTTGCTTAAAATGACCCAAAGAATTAAAATCGTTGAGAGTCCTAGAACTTTTTTTCGGCCCTGAACTGCCCTAATATTTACATAGAATCCCACAAATGTATGTATTTGTTGTATTCGTTGGGTAAGGCATTGAACCATGAAATAAACTGTCAACAAACCATTTATTATGGAATCCATTTTAGATTAACGTGATGTCCAGCAATAAACTTTAGAAATATTCCGTTCTTAGTTTTTAATGGTTAATTTTATTTATTTTTGTTACAAAGTGACCATCAAAGAAAATAAGCTTGTGTCGTAATAATCGTATCTATCCAATTTTCATTAAAAAAATATTTTTAAATTCAGCTGTAAATTCACATATTTTTTAAAACCTAGCCTGAAACTTTTTATTGCTCGGAGGTTCGTTAATTTCTTGGCCCAAAGACTGCAATATTAAACTATAGAATATTTATAAAAATTTTCCCAAAAGCCACAAATTAATAGGAAAAGAAAGCTTCCAATAATGTTTATTATTATTATTTATACCTTCACTTACAGTACATGTCGTAATTTAGTACAAAAAAAGCAAAGATCGATGATATATATCGAATAATAAATAATGTTTATTATTATTATTTATACCTTGACTTACAGTACATCTCGTAACTTAGTACCAAAAAAAAGCAAAGATCGATAATATATATCGAATAATATATATCACTCCTGGTCGGAGCATATGGCGGAATAATAATGTTTACTTATTGAATACCTGAAATGTACGGATATAACTGGTAAATAAAAAATTGGCTTCCTTCTAGGAAACTACTTTTGTGGCGTCCCTTTTAATCCAGATATGTCCATGCGTAAGTGAGCTAGTAACAGACGATTTTTTTTTTGCATATTCTTTGAAAAATTCGATTAAATAAAAAAAACATTTGTATACTTGAAAACAAAAATTTAAATTTTCAGTATAAAATAAAACCCTTAAGGGCACACCTAGTGTGACAACCTAAAAAAAGGCCATTTTTGCGAATTAAAAAAAAAAAACTAGTGAATCCATCTATTTAAAATTTTGAGGAAATTTGAAATACATGTTTTGAGAATACACAGTAAAATTTTTGAAATAAAATATTAAATATTTTTTGAAATGACACGCGATCTCCTGCGGCGCCAAAAAAAAAGGTCCTCCACTGCTGGAGTGATTGCAGCCTTCTCCGTTGATAAAACGTAAAAAAAAAAAGTTCTCGTTAAACTAAAACATATTGTCTGTACGATGACCCTCGGGCGAACAAAAAAATTAAAAATTGACAAAATGGCGGCATGTTGAAAAAAAAAGTTAAATTTTTCCCAAAATTTTGGTCGTTTTTGGCCTGCTAAAATTCGATTTTTGATCATATCAAAAAACTGGAGGGTCGTCGTATGGAGAACTATATAGAGGAGATGCAAAAAAAATTTGATAGGGATCGGATTATTTGTCTCCGAGTAATCACTACAGCAAATTCGAAAAATGCCGTTTCGAGAAAAACGCGTTTAAGGGGCACACCTAGTGTGACAACCTAAAAAATTCCATTTTTGGAATTAAAAAAAAAACTAGTGAATCCATCTATTTAAAATTTTGAGGGTATATTTATACATGTTTTGAGAATACACAGTAAAATTTTTGAAATAAAATATTAAATATTTTTGAAATGACACGCGATCTCAGGTATATACCAACTATCTAACTGCAGAGCGGCTACTTTTTTAAATGGATGTAACTCAAAAACTATTTAAGATATCGATTTAGTATGTTATTTTTAAAGGTATAACCTATCGAAATATGAAAAAAAAAATTAATTTTTTGAAAA
>JBAMAX010001547.1:0-11445 GCA_037043745.1 Chymomyza amoena
TTTTTTAAATTTTTAATTTAATTTTTTTATAAACTAAAACAAGAGCACTTTAAATTGAACAGCCTTTATTTAGAGTCAGAATTTGTTTTTTATACAGCCTTAAAAGTTAATTGTTGTGCTCATTTTTGGAACTTAAAATCATAAAAGATAAAGTTCTGCATATTTTTTCTGTAAATAAATTGCAACTTTAATTAGATTAAACAAATATCTATTTTTGGCGTTTGTTTACAGACAGCTGATTAGATTTTTACATACTACGCATTAAATGTTACCAAAAATAGCGTAAAAGATGACGTACGTTAAAGTCGAGCGCAGACGACTTTGGGATACCCTACACCACCACATTGCAAAAAACATATTTATGTCTAAAATTTGTTTACGATATTTTCATAAAGAAGCTAAAACTAGACGAATTATGCACCAGAAGAGTTTTTTTTTTGACCGATCCGTCATACACATATATGTATGGCACCCTATACGATAAAGCCAACCGATTTTGATCTAATTTCGCACAGTGTTTGAGAACTATTAAAAACTTGCAGTGAAATTGGTATTCTGTTAGTCAGGCCACTATAAACGCGATGACAGGCTCAAAAATAAATTCAAAACAGGTTCAGAAAACCAAAGCCAAACTAAACCATCTGGGACACTGGAATAACGTTTGCTTTAGATGAATTCCAGGACATAACATTCTTGGAACTAATTTCCCTTAGATGAATTCCAGGACATAACATTCCTGGTAACGAAATTGCTGACAAGCTGCAATTAATAGGGCCTGAACCCTTTTGTGGTATTGGTAGACACACCATCAAACAACTGCTTCGAGAAGAGAAGCGATCCAGACGACACCCAAACTAGATTGCCACAACGGGCTTACACATAAAGCAGATCGTCACCTTGACGTGGTGAGGGGGCTTAGTAGCTGCAATAAAACTAAGAGCAACGCCGGCGGTAGCATAGTTACTGGTTAGGCCACCCTGGCCGGTAAGGTCTTCGACGAGCAGTGAAGCAATGAGCGATCCACAACGTAGCGTCTGTACTTAGAATGAGCGGCTGCAAAAGGCGTCTGTTCTCCAGGTTAGTGGCGGCCTATTTAAAAGTGACCTGTCACTGCGAGGAGAGTTGTCGGAACTGACTTTGAGCTTATGACTTACTGTCAGAACCTATTAAAAAAATTCAAATTTTAGTACAAAACAAAACCTTGGGCAAAATTGCCGATGTCCCGTGGTATATCCGAATCGAAACCTTTACAAGGATTTAGGCGTTCCCTTTGTGGTCGATGTGTTGAATAAATTTAGCGGACGTTACGTTGATCGCTTAAGGAACCATCCGAACTCACTTGCATGTGCACGGGCCGGTCATAGACCAAGAAGACGCCTAAAACGACTTCACCCAAACGACCTCAGAAGGCGTGTCATATCATAGAATCTACCTAAATTTTTTTTTTAATATTGTGTATATAGAGAAATCTAAGCCATACCACACAAAAAGTTTTATTGAGTGTATAGTGACTTACTTTTTTTATTATAACCCTTGGATTATAATCCTTAGAATCATGGGTTGATTGCCAATAATAAATATTCGAGAAAAAAAAAAAACTGTCTCTGATCCCTTACATATTTGTTTATAATCAGGAGAGTAAACCCGGGGAATATTCCCCAAGTGGTACCCTTGTCCCTGCAGCGAATCCACCTGCTTCGGCTGCATGCAAGACGAATTTGGGGGAACATTAGAAATAACAGTACAACGGATCTGAATAGGTCGAAATAAAATCTCCCTGCTGGGACACTGGAGGCTAAGGAAAAATTTGAGCATGATGGGCATCGTAGATTCTTACATTTGCAGATTCTGTGAAATCAGGAAGGAATGCTTCCAACACGTAGTTACGGAGTGTGACGGTCTCGCCAGAAGAAGGGCATCTCTCTTCGGCGAATACAGAAAATCGACGCACGACGTAACTATTCAAGAACCATGCCAGGTAATTAAATTTATTTCCATAATTGGACTGTTCATGGAGTTCTAGAGCTAGCAGGGAGCTTAATAGATCTTAAGGTTGCGATACTGGAGTTTTCCCTTACAATTATTATTATGCAATTTGAAAAACTTGCCAATCTTCATAAACAAACGAATTATCCATCTGAGGTCTTCTAAAAACCCCTATGGGAGCTATATAATATAACCCAGATATCGAACAAACAAAACAAGCTTTTCTCCCGTAGGATAATAAGGGATCTTATCTGAAAGTTTGGTTGCTCTAGATTTTATCATACCTGAGATCTAGGCGTTCAGACAATTAGACGGGCATGGGCCTATCGACTTTTGTAGTCAACCTGATTATATTTTGGGTAACTTTGGGAGTCTCCGACGTCTACTTAGGTAAGTTATATAAATTTTTGGCTTGCAGAAACTTAATATACTCTTTTTACCATAAGGTACAGGGTATATTGACGCTTTTATAACACTCTTTAGGTTTGCTCATAGAGGCCCGCTTTTTTTAGTGTAAATTGTTACACATTTTTCCCTTTTATTATTTAGCATTTATAACCGAGAAAGTTCGCACCCAAAATGTGACAAAAAAAGTATCTAATTACATAATTTCTCGAGTTTTCTGCAACGTCAGCAGTTTTGTACAGAGTATCTAATATTCGTAATTTCACAACTGTATCGTCATGCGATTCCAAAGATTACTGCTTATCTGTAATGACCTACTATATGTATGGACACGTATTTTATCGCTACAGTAAGGCAAAAAATTGTAGTCTCCTTATCAAATTATCATTTTTTAAAAGCAAAAAATAAAAATGCTATACAATTATTTTATTATGGTGAGTTGAAGCAAGACTGATTACAATTTTAATGATTTTTTTCCTTGTAAGTTAGTCACACTGATTGATAGTAGGTGAAAAGAAATAAATTATTCATGACTGCATTTGATAATGTTCGTCGTTTGTTGCAAGTAGCGACTTTGATATTGAATACATAGAGCAGTACATAGATAGTATGTACATATGTTTACAATTACTAGGTACAGCCGATCGTCGCCAACATTGGAAAAATAGTAACTACTTGCTTATTACACGATTACACTAATAGATTTTATTCGACTCAATGAATTATTTATTGGGCCAAGTGTTGACAGCGGACTTCTCAAGCCCTTCAACATGTGTTTTATGTCAGCTGCAGCATATTAAATTAGAAACTATATAATTTCGTTGTTTTATGACTTTTAGACGTTACCTTAGTCAAGGTCACGTTAAACGTGACTGCCTATAAGTAGATCGGCATTACATCATTGCCTGTAACTATTCTTAAATCACGGTTTTAGAACAACATATTATTATTATTTATTTTATTTTTAAGCTCTATCATGTGACTGCCGACTGTGACGTATCGTTTCAACCCTATCAAAATGTTAGGCAGCTGGAAGCCCGCTAACCGAAATTTCATTTAACGTAAGCTTTTTGTGTTAAAGTTATCAACGAACGAACTTTTTTTTTGGTTTTTTTTTTGGTTTTTTTTTTGCCAGACTGATTTACAATATAGCCGTGATTTTTTTTTTGTATGTCAGCGATTTTATATGTCGCGTACAAGGCATAAGATAACTTTATTTGAGTAGTTTGGAATTATTCTCGAAAAATGCAAAAATTTATGTTTGTCTTTTGTATAGAGAAAGGGATGAAATTTCAGTGCTAAACAACATAAATAATTGCAATGTGGATTTACTTTTGAAATATTAGAGCAAGCCGTTTTGTGTAAATATACTCCCCTCGTTTATGGTTAAAAAGTTTCTGATGATATTATATTATACAGCTTCTTGTGTATTCGCTACTCCTTTTCAAAATTCCAATGATCTTGGTTTTCGTAAACTTGAATACATTGTCTCTTGCTATGAAAATTTGAAAATTTTCTGAAAAAGGAGTCTCATAGTTACTAATTTATAACAACAAATAAAACATTGGAAAAAACTCATGTATGGTATGCACTGACAACTACAAAAGTTTATATTTAAGAAAAAAATATGTTTGCCACGATCTATATGTTAAAGATAAAGATCGTAAGCTACTGTATCAACACCGCTCAAAATCGCAGACGATTTTCAAGCTTTAACTGATGCTTAGAGAAAACTATGAAAGAAAGATGTCACTGAACGGAAGTTCTTATCTTCACTTAATCATTCTTTTGTATGAAACAAAAATTTTTTACTCAAAATTTGTATTTTTCGTTCAGTTACGTCTTCACGAGTTCGTATGCAGCTTTAGTCATGATTTTTCGTTCATGTTTGCATATCATCTACCGATCCTAGCCGATTTCGAAGATCTTATACTTAAAGTGTTCTTAAATGATCTTTTTTTCAGCTTAATATGCTTCACCTAATTTCGTTTAAAAAACAGCAAGCTACAATTTTTTCCATCTTTGTTTACTTGTAATTTCAATCATTTTTATTTAATCTGCACAATCATTATCTTTCGATCTAATCATATGTTCAAGTCGGCACAAAATTTTGTTCACGAGATATTAACGAATAACTGAAAAAATGCCCCTAAAGCATGTTTTTCGAAAAAAATCTCGAAAACGGTGCTTTAAAAAAAAAAGTTTGTCATTTTCGTGTTTCTCGATCCAAAATTAACTTTAAAAACAATTTTTTACAAAGGTTCGCTTTTCGTGTAAAATAGTGTAAAGAGGCACTTTCCTTAATAGTATAAAATCTACTTACAAATTTTGGTGACTAATAAAACTACTTCACAGAAAGTTTTAAAAACAACTTGTTCTTAACGAAGCTTGTGACAAATTGGTTCAAATTGAGTCGTTTTTGCCTGTAACTTCCGAACATTGCAAGCGATCTTCATGAAATTTCAAAAATGTTTTAAAATAAACAGCAAATAAAAACTATTTGGGAAAATAAGTTGGGGCTGGTATTCACATAATCGGCTGCTGTTTACAACAGCTTGATATCAGTACAGTTTGTAGTCAAGAGAGAGATCTAGAAATTCTCAATATAGTTTACTATTATACTATAGTGCCAGCCCTGGGTGTAATCGATGAGTGGGATCAAAGACTTTAAGGAATTAGCACAATAAGTTTACACGATAAATGAATAAAATACTGTAAGGAGCACATCAATACCTTTCGATCTAATCGACTTTCGTGTCGATGCAAAATGTTGTTCATGAGATATTGACGAATAACGAATAACAAGTGCCCAAAAGCATGTTTTTAAAAAAATATTTTGTTAATGGTAATTTTCATGTTTCTTGACCCAAAATTATCCTACAAAATACTTTTATACAATAGAAAGGTTCACTCAATATCCCTTAAATTTGTAAACTAGTGTCATCATTGTCAAGAAAATTTATTTTTGGTATAACTAAATTCGGTTGAATCAGAAGAACATTTTAAATATAATGATTTAGAACACTGGCGCAAAACGATTTCGTCGTGAAGGAGGAACCGGTTGTCCTTTGAGAAAAATGTAAAGCACTTAATGATACCTTCATAACTCAAATTAATTGAAGCTATGAAAATATATCCGAAGTTGCTGGTTATTTGGGAATCTTTTCTGACGAAATCTTGAGTAAAACTGAATAAAATAAAGCAGAAAATAATTTGGCAATGAAATCTGAAACAGACGAGATTTTGGAAATACAGCGCTATCAATTTTGTTTCGCCATATACAAACTTCAGATACAGTGGATTTTCGTTAATTGATTCATGATTAGAATTAAAAAGAATCGTAACCTAGTATTGAGATTACATGCAGGATCTTCCTGACAACACCACTCTCAGCTAAAATAAAATCACATATCTTATCACAAAATTTTTTGAGATTGACTTTGGACCAATAGAGATTGACTAACTTAGGAATTTTATCAGTTGACTCGGGCGCCAGAAAGCTTTTGATGACTTTGCGTATAACTTTGGAATGTTTCGCTTAGAATAGTAGCTTTTACAGTATTGGGTGAACTGCAAAGTTCTGCTAAGGGGAATAGAGCAAGATGTCTGTACATAATCTAATTTCTTTGTGAAATTGGGGCTCTATAGCTCTTATGAGACTTTAGAGATTCTCTTGTTTATCCAGTCTCAGCTATAGCGATATGAGAAATGCTGCTGATCAAGATCTACGCTATACATACATTTGAACGAACTAATTATTGCTTAGTACCTTCAGTACTAAAAAACCTCTTAATCAAGACCCCGCCGTTCCGATTCGGACATAAACTGTTGGTCCCTTTTCTCTTCGAACAGTAATTATTAGAGTTCCCCAATGCTTCGTCCAGGGCAAAACAGACAGTCTCCCTGATTATTATTACCTTCGGTATAGGGTGTAAAAAGTAAAAAAAAATTTAAACTTTGACGGGCAAAGTTTTCAACTAGAATTAAAGCCAAAATTTGAGACCATGGATGATTAAAGAAAAAAAATAATATTAATTTTGGTACTTAAAAACTGTCTTGAGTGAACTTTGAAATTGTATTAAGTTAAAAGGTGGCCAATATTAAAGCGTTTGGTCAAATTTCATTATGATCGCTCTTTTGGTGTTAGAAAAACGAAGTTTCCGGAAATTTCGATTAAAAGGCGCGCGCAAAATGAATCGGTATATTTCTTTTTTTATTTGGTTGGTAGGACTGTTTTTGAAATCTTGTCATAATTTGAGCGCAATTTGCCTTATAAGTATTGGTTTGGCATCGGTTGTTGTTACTCGAAAAAAGGATTCAATTTTTGCAGTGGAAAAAAACGTGCATCAACGAGTTTGTTTAAAATTATATTTTGCGAATGAATTTTCGTATGCCGATTCGCTTAAGATGTTGCAAAAGGCCTTAACTGAGGACTGTATGTCCAAAACACAGGCACAAGTTGTTCAGAGAGGGTCGTGAAGACGTCACTGATTTGCCTCGTTCTGGTCGTCCTTCAACATCAAATACCGAAGAAAACGTCAATGCAGTGAAGAAAATTTGCTCGAAAATCGTAGTGTCGGTATTCGTGAGATTGCTTCAGACCTTGACATTTCATATGGATCAGCCGAACCCATTTTGGTTGAAGTTTTGGGCATGATTTATTTGATAGAAAATTTTATGACATCAATTTTTAAATATGATTTCGGCCATGTGGAACACCAATTTTCATTAACTTATAGTTATTTACGGCCGTATTTCGCCAATAACTCTTTGAATGTTGATTTCCAGGTGTTCAATTCGAGTAGTTTAACGACGTAGACAAGTGAGCTTAAAGAAAATAATCCAGTGAGGTTAAATCACACGATCTTGGTGATCAATTATTTAGAGCATTACGTGAATTTATTCTTTCACCAAAGGTTTCTTTATGTAAATCAACTGTAGCGTGCGCTATGTGGCATGTTTGACGAACCATTATTTTGATAACAAATTTAAACAATTTGCAAGCTTTGTTTGGGTTTTAGTCTGTCCATAATGCAATGTCAAACCAAATTCAACAAAAAGCAACTATCAGCTGTTAAATAGGTTGTCAGATAAAGCAGTGTTGCCAACGCAAAGTTGTGAACCTCTAAAAAAAACACGTTGTAGATGGCACCCGATCCATGAGGTTGTCTTCATTTTAGATGTGACATATCGAAATTCTTGCTCCAAAACGTTGTTGCAGACTTTGGGTTAATTGCAGCTTAGATATATTTAAGCCATGGACATAGACTTAAAAGCTCTATATTCCCAACTATTTACATATGTTTACTCGTATAATTTTTGTATAAGGTAATAAAGCCTCAGCAAAGCGTCGCTATATGCTATATGTGACGACTTCCTCCACAAAATAGTTTGCCTATAAAGTGGGCCACAAATAACGCGCTCTGCTCAGTTGTAAGTCGTGCTTAAAGCTCGTTGGTTGGTGGTTCGTGCGTTTTGGTCTGTCGCCTCCTTATTAAATGTACGTTTGCAAAAATATTACAAAAATACAAAATATACTTAAGTTCAAATCAAGTAATAGTCAGTCAGTCAGTCATATGTGTGCCTACAATTTGTACAATTGAAACTAACAAACTATTAAACTATTTGCCAATTTGCTAAAATATTCGCTTAAACTTAATTGAAAAGTGCAATTTGTGGCAGAATTCAAACTGACTAATGAATGAAAAACAATATAAATAAAAAGCAAAAGCAAAAAAGAGTAAAAATAAAGCGTGATTCGTTAAACAAAAAAATGTCGTCAATCTTTTTTGTGATTTCATGAAAATCATGCGAACTGAATTTAAATTAGGTTTGATTACAATCGATGTCTCAAACTAGGGCTACGGGCGGGCCGCAGTGCCGGCTGCTACATTGGACTTGACCAATTGACTGGAGTCAGTATTGATTCGTAGCAGACGGCGGCTGGGATACAAAAATTTAAATATTTTAATACATAGTATATGAGTGGGCATGGGAAAGTGATTTAAATTGTGTGTACAAAAAAAAAAGACAACAAACCAATGCCGGTTATTTTCGTAAATCTTTTTTATTGATTTTAATTGCTATATAATTAAATTAAAAGTCCTTGATTAAGAATTTGCCAAAAATACTTTCTACTAACAAACATGAGCGCTGGCAACAAGTGAGTACAATTCACCTTTCACCTTCGAAGTTTCCTAACTGGCATGCATGCCAAGCAGCAGTGTCCTTGTCAATGCCAAAGTGTCACATAAGCGTGCAATGCCAATGACAACACCTGCCCAACACTCAAACCCTCTCGAAAAGAAAGAAAGTGCATTAAATTTGCCTAGACCATGTTGGGGCGGCCCCTTATGCCGACGACCTTCACGCGCCCAATTTTATGCAACACCGAATCGTGACGTCTTATTTTCTTACTCTTACTTTGGGTATCATCATGTCTTGGGTGGTAATAAAAATTTGGAAAATTTGCTTACAAAGCGCTACAATGGATCAGAATGTTTTATAAGACAATCAAAATATTGTATTGCCACCTCTGCTCCAGATCTAGCTTTGGTGGTCGATTTCCCAAAACTAATTAAATTTTAGTATTTGGTGGTTTAAGTAAAACGTGGTTGTTCAATTTTTTTTATATGTCCTGTTTAATGCATTTTGTTTCACTGACTGTCTTTTTGTAATTGATTTATGTTAAGTTTACATTTAGGCTTAAGACATGTTAACTAACATGTTGTGGGAGAGATCTTTTAACATTAACATATTAGTGTTGCAGAAGGTTTACATATTTTGTGTTTCATAACAATTAGCTTCTAACAGATCACAAATGAATTGTAGTGAAATGCAGCTTTTTATTTGTTTTGCAAATTTTAAATTCTTTTATACAGTTAATAGGGTCAGGTCGTCCTTGCAAAGATTTCGGTTAAAGCTGAATGTGGAGAATGATGGTTAGAAAAATGTAGACGCCTTGGAAGATTTTAGTTTTGTAGACCTGTTATCGAATTTTTACGCTTCTACGAGAATGACAGGATAACGTTGATATTTTTTAAAACAAATGATACTCGCATCCATTACTAATGTGAGGCTCCTTGCCCACTTTTCTTTTCTTTTTTTTTTGATAATGAATAACAAAAGTTATTTATTTAGGTGTTCACTATATTTGTCCCAACTTTACAATATATGAGATATGTCAATATAAATTATAGTTCTTAACTTTAATTCGACACAAAAAATATTGCTTAAATGGTTTATTAAGAAACTAGGAAATTTAATAAGATTGGGTGGCAAGTCCTTAGATCATTTGGTATTGAAGTGAATATTAAATTTTACGAGGAAATATAAAAAAATGTAAATTGAATAAAATAAATTTGTGCACCCAGGTGCGGGACCAGTATTTGGACTTAGGCGGCTTGCACTTCTAAATTCCCAAAAACTGCTCAACTCACTTTTCAGACTTTTTAGGGAGTTGTCCGCATCCGAAAATTCCACCGTGAACGCGCCACTGCTTTAACTTCAAATTAAATATCTGTCATTTCACATAATAAAGATACGTTTAACTCTAAAATTTAAAAACTTTTTTAAAAACTAGAAATGTATTTATTTAAATTGATTTTTATTGATAAATTTAATTAAGTCTTGGCTTAATTCACTAGAGTTTTTGAAACCGTTCCAAAGTGCTGTTTTTTTTTCATTGGAATTCTGCCAAAATTTGAAAGTAATGGATTTTTGTGTCACTCTTGATATATATAAAAAAAAACAATTGTACAGTATACACTTTATACAAAATATTTAGTATTTTTAATGATTTTCAATAAAAATTTAAGAAAAGTAAAGTTAGAACGATAGTTTCTTGGGAAAAGTTGCTTAAAATGACTCAAAGAATTAAAATCGTTGAGAGTCCTAGAACGTTTTTTTCGCCCTGAACTGTACTAATATATATGTATACAATATAATCCCACAAATGTATATATTTGTTTTATCGTTATGTAAGGCATTGAACCATAAAATACACTGTCAACAAACCATTTATTATGGAAACTATTTTAGATTAACGTGATGTCCAGCAATAAACTTCGGGTATATTTCGTTCATAGTTCTTAATGGTTAATTTTATTTATTTTTGTTACAAAGTTGCCATACATTACGTCAAAGAAAATAAGCTTGTGTCGAAATAATCGTATCTATCCAATTTTCATTCAAAAATATTTTCAAATTCAACCCGAAGCTTTCTATTGCTCGGAGGTTCGTTCATTTCTTGGCCCAGAGACTGCAATATTAAACTATAGAATACTTACAAATTTTTTCCCAAAAGCCATAAATCATATTTATTATTTTTATTTATACCTTGACTTACAGTACATCTCGTAATTTAGTATAAAAAAAAAGCAAAGATCGATAATATATATTGAATAATATATATTACTACTGGTCGGAGCATAGGGCGGAATAATAATATCTACTTATTAAATACCTAAAATGTACGAATATATCTTGTAAATAAAAATTGGCTTCCTTCTAGGAAACTTCTTTTGTTGCGTCCCTTTTAATCCAGATATGTCCATGCGTTAGTGAGCTAGTAAAAGACGATTTTTTTTTTGCATATTCTTTGTAAAATTCGATTAAATAAAAAAAACATTTGTATACTTGAAAACAAAAATTTGCAAAGATCCTGAAAATAGGACATAAATTTTCAATTTAAAGTAAAACACTTAAATTATATTTATTTAAGGGGCACACCTAGTGTGAAATTTTCAAAAAATCGATTTTTTTCCATATTTCTATAGGTTATACCTTTAAAAATAACATTCTAAAATTTTAAATCAATATCTTAAATAGTTTTTGAGTTACAGCCATTTAAAAGAGTAGCCGCTCGGCAGTTAGATAGTTGCATTGGCTACGGGATATACCTGAGATCGCGTGTCATTTCAAAAATATTTAATATTTTATTTAAAAAATTTTACTGTGTATTCTCAAAACATGTATAAATATACCCTCAAAATTTTAAATAGTTGGATTGACTAGTTTTTTTTTTTTAATTCCCAAAAATGACCTTTTTTTAGG
>JBAMAX010001548.1:0-75376 GCA_037043745.1 Chymomyza amoena
CATTTAAAGCATGTTTGAAAGGATTAGATTTTTGGCTTATATTAACAATATAAGCAAACAATTTTTAATTGTTATTTTTAAGCAAGGTCAAATAACAACAAAAAAGTGTTTTCCAACGTCCACATTTCAGTTAATTTTTCGTCATATTTATTCTGATATAGTAGAGGCCATAGAGGCTTTCAATAAAAAAAGACATTTTTCATTTCAGTTCACTACAAGAGGCTGGAGCACTGAAATTCGATGTTCTGCGTGCAGAGGGAGACAAGAGCCGCCATTTTGAATTTCGTCGAGATAAAAGGTCCAATTATTGTAAAATAAGTAAGTCTTTTGATCATGCCACAAATATTGCCCAAACTAAACCTTATGGACAAAAAAAGAACCTTCCCTTAATGTCTCATATTTATCAAAATATTTCTCATATTTGCTACAAATATTTCCCAAACTAAGCCTTATCGGCAAAAAACGAACCTTCACTTAATGTCTCATTCATCATACTTCCCAGATCTGCCCCTTACCATTGTTTCTTTTTCCAAAACTAAAGAAATGGCTAGATGCTAAAAGATTTGTTGTCAATGAAGGGTTTATCTCTAATAACATCGAATATTATATCAATTTTATCAAGGATTTCTTTTGCCAAGACATCTTTTAGTCTATCTGAATGTAAGTGAGAAAATTTACAAGTCGTTGGACTGTCAAACTGCCCTCGCTTCAACTTCGGTAGCTCTAGCCTGGTTTCTCCTATGGTCTTTGTCTCAAACGCTGCCCGAGGAGGAGTCCCATATAAAGTAGGCATAAAAAAAGTATGCTCTGTCACGCCTTCTCCTACTCATTACATAAATTCTACAAAACTTAACTACCCGTGACCCCTATGCGTGCAGTGTATATAAATAAGTTCACATAGACTTGTACCCATGAAAACTCATACGCCGTGTGGTACCAGTAACAGCAAATGACAAATAAGTGTATGATGGCTGCCACGTAAACGATGTATGTTTGTGTGTGTTTGTATGTGAGTGTATTAGTGAGTGAGTGTGTGTGTGTGTCTCTGATAGGAAGCGGCGTTTCAGCTTTGTTGTACATTCGCATGTGTCACAAGTTTTTAACAAGAACAACGACAACACCAACAACAACGACAACTGAAATGTTAGTATGTATTTCGTTTTTACTTTTTATCAGTGAGCAGCTAATTTGATCAACAAATTTTCAAATATATATTAAGTTTCCTCAAACCGAATACAAATTGAATTCGAGCTGGCTGTTATTAAATCAACTTTTAAAGCTTCAATTGAAAATTTTGTAGAACAGACTTGATTTGATTAGGTCGTCTAGGCAAACTAATAAATATTTTGTTAACAATAATTGCTCTTTTTAGTGGCTGTATAAATTTAATAAATTTTGTTTGCTCAATAAAGGACTTTTAGCTAGGTCGTTCTGAATTAACAATAATTGTTCTTTTTAGTTGTGTTTAAAAATTTAATAGATTTGTTTACTCAATAAAGGATTTTAGTTAGGTCGTTCTGTATTTCCTGAGGAAGAATTTGAAGCATTTCATACTCAAAAGTTTTTATTCTCATTGTAAATTTATAAATGAAGTTGGCGCACACTTTAAAATTGATATAGGTAATTACAATAAAAAGAGAGTTGCACTTAAAACTTGTGGGCTAACTTTTATTTTTGAGCAACTTTTAACACAATTAAACGAAAAACTTCTGTAGAATATTTAAACAAACAGAGATAGAATAGCCTGATGCTGATTCCGATGAACTCCTTATAGAGCTTAATTTTTAGTAGCTTCAAGAACGTTTTTCCCATTTTTACAAATGTGTTAAAATACGTGGTATACGAAATCGAAAATAGAACCTAGTCTTGTTGCTAGGAAATTCGTACCTTAATTTGCTAAGTTGAAAAGGAGACGTCGCCAATTTCTAAAACTGACATAAAGTCGGTCTGGGAGGACAGAGTAGGTCTAGGCAATCGAATATTGAGCTCTGAGCCCCCATTAAACAGCGAAAAATTGTAGAATTTGAAAAAAACGTTTTTTTTATTAAAATGTAGGAATTTTGTATTAATAAATTTTTTTAAAAATAAAAATTATATTAAAAAATTTGTTTTTTAATGTTTAATTTTATTTTATAATAAAAATTGCTTGTAACATTTAAAATTTTTAATTTTTAAATTAAAAATGGGAAAAGAAAAATAATTTTGAGGTAAAAAAAACTAAATTGAAAAAAATATGTAAAAATAATTTTTTTCAATAAAATTATTATTGTTAGCGTTTAAATAGAAAGAAATGAATAACGTTTTTTTTTTAAATTAAAATTTAGTTATTTTAATTTTAATACAATTTTTTTTAATGTTTAATTTTATTTTTAATTGTATAAAATTGTCAGCAACATTTAATTTTTTTTTTAAATTAAAAAGTAAAATAAGTAAAAAAAATTCATTAAAAAAGTGTTAAATATAATGTTCCTTGAATAAAATTTGTATTTTTAGCGTTTAAAAATGAAATGTTTTAAAAAATTTATAGCTTATATTAATGCTTATAATTATTTAATTTTATTTATGCCGTTGTGTCTGGATATAGTGAACCAATTATTGCTTGGCCAGTATCATCAATATTCACCATATCAAGGTTGACATTTTTTGTTTAAAACTCGTTTTATTTATTCAAAATTTACATTTTTGCAAGATATCATTAGAATATATTTGTAGGAAAATGAAAAGGTAAACAAAACAAGCAATGTCAAGAAACAGCTGATTTTGCAGCAATCAAAAGCAAAAAGTATGGGAACAGCCACTTTCATTTCTGATTCCTTTTTGTGTTTTTTTCGATCGTTTCTGCTTGAAAATGCTTTCAAAATTTGGCTCACTATGTAGATGTTTTCGAATATTTACTAAAAAGTGTACTCTATGTAAAAATTCAGGTGTTCATTATATCTCGTATATCATACCGCGACTGTATAAATAAATTATATAAATTGACAATTTAAGTACTGAGAAAAACAAAATAACAAAAAAAAGGAAGTTGATTAACCTTTAACAAAGGTTTTTTGAAAAATTAAAAAAAATCAAAAGGATCAAAATTTCTTAAGTCAAAATATTAAATTTTGTATTTTTTTAATACTTTTAATTAATTCATTTAATTTTCACCGATACGTATAGGGTATCCAATATTGAGTAAATACAATTAATCGTTACACATTAAACATTATTTACGATTTTTTTAAATATTTTAATCATGGATGTCGTATGTTGATTTTATAAAAATTTTAAGACATGGGTGAAGTGTTATTGGCAAAAAAAGTGATTTTTGTAATCTTTGACCTTGAATATTTATCGAGACAGTCGAGCCAATTTTTTCTTTATTTTTTTTCGAAAAATTATATTCCAATGTGAAGATATTTTATAATATGATGGTACAGGGTAATAAAAGTCAACTGTGCCGGCATCAACATACGTGAACATTTTATTTAATTTTAATGGGAATCCTTTAAAGCAAACTATTTCCCATAAAATTTTTTTTGCAAAAAAGATGATCTTACACTACGGTGGTTGGTTCCTTATTAAGTGTTTAAGGTTGAAAAGAAAGTACTTTAACTCAAATTTCTTTATTAATTTAGATAAACATTAGAAACCATAATTACTGGTTAACAAAGTTTTTTTTGGATGGAAAACATTTTCTGCTCCCATGTGATTTAGATATAGGAAAATTTTTCGAATAGTATAATACTACATATAATTTTAATAAAGAAAATATTTTCAATGTGGTCCAATAAGCCATTCACTGTATAATTTCTGACTCAGTAGTATAAACAATACAAAGTGCTAAATATGTTTCTATATGTTTATAATCTTAACAGGGCCAATGTCTCTATAAATAAATAAATTAATTAATTAATTAAAATTCTTTAGAAAAAAGTAATGCACTTAGGGCCCATCAAAAGCCGCTCGATGACTATGATCCTAACCTCATTATGTGTAGCTTTTGATCTACAAATTTTTCAAAAATGTTTTTAAATATTTGAGGTAATTTAAGGGCTTAATAACTAGAATATGGTATAGATATATGGTAAAACTGTCTAATTTAGACGTTTGGGTTATTTTAATTCAACAGAAAAGAGGCACGTTATTTATTTATTTTCTAAACAAAAGAAATTAGTCACACGTTTATTTCAGAGGTGTAGCACTCACTATATACTCACTATATACTGCAGTATTTATGTATACATAGAGCAGGCTAATTGCAAAAAGTCTTTAAACAAAATCATATGCTTCACTAAAATAAATTAATCGCTGCGTTACAGTACATTATTATAAACACTATATTTAAATCTGAGCAGCATATTTATGAAATATATTAAAAGACTTCTTTAATTATTCCTAATAACTTACATTTTTTCCAACCAGACACATAGAACTCCAAAATGTATAAAAATGAATTTAATTTAAAATTACACTATTGTTGTTTATATGGATTTTCAAATATAATATGCACATTTTTAATTTAAGTACGTTCCGCAAAAAATACGAAAAAATTCCTAATGTTGCAGATGTTTTCTATTTCAGCTACTTGTGGATTCAATGTTTTTTTCTCTGTTGTCGTTTAGTCGAGCATTCACGTTAATATTT
Source organism: Chymomyza amoena (assembly GCA_037043745.1). Taxonomy (NCBI): domain Eukaryota; kingdom Metazoa; phylum Arthropoda; class Insecta; order Diptera; family Drosophilidae; genus Chymomyza; species Chymomyza amoena. The sequence continues at coordinate 4,630 of JBAMAX010001548.1, forward strand.
CTTAATTCTTTAATAATTTTTAATTTATTGCTAATTTTGTTTTTGCGCTTTACAAATTTTCGGTTTATTTCAGTTTTTTTTTAATAATAAACGATTTATTTTGTATTATTTTAGCTAGCTATTATGTAGTTGATATAGGTACTAGTTGTTAATATAGTAAATATGTTTAGATTTAGATATTTCTATTTGTGTTTTTATTTTCTTCTTTATATATTTGAATATTCCTGTTGGTATTTTACGCGCGCGTTCGTTTCGTTTAAGTTGTTGGTTCGTTTCACACTAAGCAAAATATCAGAAAAAAAAATCATTGAAATTTTCTACTCAAGCGAGAATGTTTGTGTCTGCAGCGGCGTTGGGAGGGGAGGCAACAAAAAATTTATACCCCCACAAAATGTTGCTCAGTGTGTGTGTGTGTTTTTTTTTTGTTGCATTAAGAAGGCAACAAGGCATTCCGGAGAGCAAGAGTGTGAGCGAGAGTGTAAAGAGAGCGCAAGAGCGCGCACTAATGGCTAGCAATAAAAAGCTTTTTTTCCTGTTCGTTGTTTGTTTGTTTTTGTTATTGCTCGCCAAAGTTGCCAGACCGTGCAACATCGCGTATACGTAATGTTTAATATGGTTCACTTTCATCAGTTCAATGCTTGGCGTAGTTTGTTGGTTTGGTTAATGTTGGACCAATTGTACAGGAGCCTAGCGTGCAGGACGATACTTCATGATGTGCACCAAATGTTCCGATTATGTTCACAATTTTAATAGGCATTTTTCTCACATACTGACATAAGTTCGAATGGCTCGCTAGCATGAGCATTTGATAAAGCCAAAATAGTTTAGCCTAAAAGCTGGGATTTCCCAGCATTTTAATGCACTTGTAGGTTTGGTTAATCGATGGAGTTTGCAAACTTTTCCAGTTTGTTCCGAATAAAACTAACTGGCATGTTGAAATATTTATTTTGTACATTAGATTTTGTTCAATTGACTGGGCTAGACTATATACTTATTTACTTAGCGTTACAAAAATTGTTAAAGCGTGCTTACTTCGACAGAGTGGTAAACGAAATCGACGCTTCAAGTGAAATATTGGAAAAGTCCTTCAAGGAGATGTTGGCTTGGTGATACCACAGTATAGTATATTAATGTAAGTAAGTTAAGTATATTAAACAAAAATGTGGTGCAGTCGTGAATCAGCTTACCAAAAATTGTGATTCGAGGGCACTTGTAACCATTAGTTGAGGGTGGTCAATCTAGTGTTTGGAATCTGAACTATCGATTATTTGACTTTTAAAAAAAGTCAAATGTCATTCTTATATTGGTAAATATTTAGTAAAAACATTGACATTTACGAAATGGGACGCTATACGCTCGAAGAAAGTTGGGAAATATTAAAATTGGGCGGAAGATCGTTTGGCCGAAGATGGCGAATTTTATCGAAAAATCATCTTCTCGGACGAGGCTCATTTCCACCTAGGTGGTTATGTTAATAAGCAAAATTGTGGCATCTGGGGCTCAGAAAATCCGCAAGCGTTCCAGGAGAAGCCTATGCACCCACAACAAGTGACTGTTTGGTGCGGAATTTGGTCTGGCGGCGTCATCGGCCCATTTTACTTCGAAAATGAAGAAGGAGCCGCCGAAACCATCAATGGCGTGCGCTACTGCGCAATGTTGACCAACTGGTTATTCGAACAAATTGAAGATGAAGCCTTGGACGATATTTGGTTTCAACAAGACGGCGCTCCGTGCCACTTGGCGAACACCACAATCGATCTTCTGCGCACAATCTTCAGAAATCGCTTAATCAGCCTAGATGGCGTTGTGAATTGGCCACCAAGAAGCTGCTATTTGGCGCCTTTGGACTATTATCTTTGGGGTGCGGTGAAAGATAAATGGTATGCCAACAATCCGCAAACAATTAATGAGCTTAAGAACGAGATTGGAGCCGCTATTGTCAGGATAAGGCCCGAAACAATCGAAAATGTGCTCAAAAATTGGACCGATCGAGTGGTATGCTGCCAAGACAGCCGTGGTGGTCATTTGACCGAAATTATTTTTCATAAATAAATGTCATAAACCAACCTTTCAAATGAAACTTTGAACATTGAAAAATATTCAGCCGTTTTGTTTTTATAGCAAAATTAAATCCAAATTTGTATATGGCCCACCCTGTAGAGTCAACGGTGTGCCCAAAAACCGCGAAAATCTACTGCGGGTTATCGTGGAAAGATATTGACATGATTCAACAACCTTCAACTTCTCAGGAAATATGCGCACCAGCGGGTAAAGTTTGGTCTCTAGCTCTTCTAGTTTCCGAGAAATTTAAAGAATGCATTAATTTTTTTTGGACCATTGCATTTTCTGCAATATATATCAAATTATCAATTTTTTATAAGTAGGTTTTCAGAACTTGCTTGACTGGTTGAAACCAATTAGTAAATCTAAAAAAAAAAATTTTATCTTTTTTATAGTAGATATATGAATCAAATTATTTTAACAATGTTAAAAGATATTTCGCATTGCTAAGCATTGTCATGAGGCAGGATTTACTAAAACATTTTGTATTTTTTATAAAGTCAAAGTTGTATTAAAAAAATTTAAATTATATTTTTAATACAAGAATTTTCGTACAAAAGTTATAAGTACTAAACTCTTTTTCTGTACTGCTGTTTTTGTACAGCATTGATTTCATCATAAATTAATTTTAATTTTAAGGAAATTATTGCCTAATTTACAAAAATACAATTTTAGACAGTTTAGTAAAAATATTTTTAAAATGAAACTAATATAAACAACAAGGATACGGCCGATTCTTGCAAATATATAATAAATAATTTTCCCGAGTCATTTTTCCATGTATTCCTTGTTATTTTATATCATATATTATTGTTTCTTGTAAAAAAATACAATTTTGAACAATTTATTAATGTTAAAAAAAAATACTACAAAAAACTGGGATAGGGCCCATAGACCCCGTCAGGAACACTTCATCCCCTTATGATAATTACATTTAATACAAATTATATAAAAAATTTAAGAAAAAGTTAATAATGTGGTATACAAAGCACATATTTATATTTACATATACTTGTTAGCTTCAAGAAAAGAATTTAAATATAATTCTATATCAAATAATAAAAAAGCAAAAATTTTGTCTGCAGTAAGTATCGAGCTTAGGGATAAAGTTGAATTTTGAAGTTTTAAATTTTACTTTAAATTATTTAAAGAACTTTGCTCCAAAAAACTGCATGGATCAACTTGAAAATAAACTTTGATAGAATATTCCAAATTTTTGCCCTTGTAAGATTTCGATTATCATAAATTCGATAGGCAGCTTGGATAGCTCAAAAAATAAAATCAACTATGACAATGACGACGGAGAAGCATTACAAAAACCTTTAACACCTTTTTAAGACCGATAGGGTCGCATCTGAGGGATAATTATACGTAGAAAGTTGTCTTATTCTTTTAATGACACATTTTTTAAGGATGAACAGTACCAATATATAATTATTCAAACACGATTGGCAGGTTTGTAAAAGTAATAAGTGAAAAAAGGATTGAATGTAAGGGAAAAATTTATTAGAACTATTTATTTTTGCTAATGTACTTGCGATGTAATACCCACAATTACTAACAATTACAAAATAATTAGCGAGGAAAGAAGACTGGACTCTAAGTGTGGGATACTTAACTTCGGTTTTATATCGATAATGAAATACCAGTACTCTTATTGTTTCCTTAATTACTTGATTAAATTGAACGCGTATCAATTCTTAGCCATCATACCGACAAATTTATTATGTCTTATGGGTTTAGATGCAAGCTTCTTTACCAAAGTATTACGAGTTTGTTATATAAAGCCATAAAAAAATCACTTTGAAATAAAAATAATAAAAAAACATATATTTTGGCCATCTTGGATTCGCCTATAAGGTATGTAGGTACTTATTAAGTAGCTGAAAAGTTTCGGAATGTCATATTGCAATAATGCTTTTCTAAGACTAAGATTAAAAATTCGGATATAATTATGTAATTACTTTGCTTTGGCGGCCATTGTAGCTGCGCCATTTTTAAATATCTAAAGTACTACCATATGACTTGAAAAAGTAGAAAACATAAAGAAAATTGTGCGCTCGAAAACTTTCATTTATATTAAAAATTTAAATGTACTGGGGGCGGCTGATTTGACAGAATGAGCCAAATACATATATTTTAGTTTAGCCAAAAGGCCTTAGTAGTCAACGCTACACCCCTAACCCTAAGCTAGATTAGAAATTTATATAATAATAATAATAATATTTTAGTTTATAAACATTATTTTCAATTCATTTAATATAAGTTTTTAAGTAAATTGAAATGATTTTTTAATAATTCTTATACCAACATTTTTTTAAGAATTTTTTTATATAAAATAAAATCTGGATATTTTCAAATATTCTTGATCAAAATTAATTTTGCTATGCAAAGTTAACAATAAAAATATCAATTATAGCATTCTTTCATTGCACAAGAACTTTTCTAAAAAAAATCTATAACATTTTAATATAACATAATACATAGGAAGCTCACTTCTTGGAACGCTCACAAATTCTAAATTAGAACCAGATTTTGCATTACTTTGGAAGCGCTGAAATTAGAACTGCTAGTTCTAATTTTTGAGCAAAATTAAATTTTTTTAAATGTTGTCAGTAAAAATTAACATGTAATGCATTTTCTTATTTAATAATATTTTATTTTTTAACTAATCGAAATTACCACGATCGGCACGTCACTCTATTTTTTAAAGAAGTTTGGAAGAACTTATCAGTGTAATTCGCAGGTCCTGGTCGAAACTTATGAAATGGGTACTATCGAATGAGATGAGGAAGACGATGTACCATTGTAGCTTATATTATTACGTGATAGCTACAACAAAATCTTTTTATATCCTGTGCCGTATGTACTTAATAGTTTGTGCAAGCCGAAAATTTGAAGTAAATTCCGCATTCAGATCTTTTTAAGGTACTAAAGCACTGTGTCCAATTTGATCGAAATCGGTTGATTGTATCATAAGCTCCCATAGGAACGATCGATAAAAAAAAATTTGTTTGCTTAAAATTCTTGTTTTTGGTTTTTTGTGAAGAAACCGGACTTTATTACAAGATAGTGGTACAGGGTATCCCAAAGTCGTCCGCGCCCGACTTTACGTACGCCATTTTTATAAAATAAAAAGGTGCTGTTGGAATTAGCAACTTATCGAAGCGATTTTATTGCAATCGATTCCATTGAAGAATAGAACAAGTCCTTCAGTTGAAATAAAAACGTTTTAAGGTAATAAACCGATTTTTGCTTACTTTATTCGTTAAAAAAATTCTTTCATAAATAATAAAAAAGAATTAAGCAATATGTATTTCGGAAATTAGAACTACCCTTGGAACCCTTTGGTTATAATTTATGAGCTTTCTAAGTATTAAATTTATTAAAATTAACCCAAAATTTATAACTAATAGTTTTAAAAAATGATCACTTATTCTCAATTTTTAGCTTATCACAAAAACTAAGACAAATCAGGACATCTTTGATTCAGAAATTAAAAACCTTAGTATTTTAAGCGCAGCGCATTTGAAGCACTCCTTCGACTTCGCATAAGCTTCTCAGCACTCTAACAATATAATACCGACAAAAAAATTAGTTTAAGTACGCCAGTAGCTGCTAGCTTTTTGGCTTTAAGGCCAAAAACTGGATCAAAACATATAAAAAAAAAACATACGCACATGTTCAGCTGAATCATTTGACTAATGCTAATGCCCAAAGTCGACGACTGTTGGCGCTTAGAGATTGGAAACTTCCAAGTCAAAGACAGAAATCAAAGCTACAGATAGAGATAGTATTGCCAGCAGTCCATCATATTTAACCTTCAGTGGCAGCTCATTGGACCTTGAATTATAAATTAATTAGAGTCGGAAAGACACGCATCGGCGTGCAGGAGCCCTAAAAGACAGAGCGGCATTAAAACAATACGAAAAAACCGTATTCAAGGACTTTGTCACTAACACACACGCACAGTGTATTGAGTATAGTATCTACAGGTAGCCGCAGCAACGGCGCTGGCAATGACACCCGCACCTGACACTTTTTGATTTAGAAACGAAATCGAAACTCGAAAAATACAAACAAAAGCTGCGTATTAAGGACTAAGGAGAGCAAGAGCGTAAGTGAGTGTATTCGGAGAAAGAGAGAGATTGTGAGAGAAACTGCGCTTTAGAAATGCAGTTTTGGCTGCACGTTTAAGTGGAACAACTCAGCATGGTATTGGATGGATGGATGCTCATGGACCCATTATTATATTAAAAAAATTGCAATTTGAAAAGTTTCGCTTACGTTTTGGGTGGCTTCAGTGACAGCTGCTTCTTGTTTTTTTTTATTCGAGTAAACACTTTATATATGTATTAAAAAACTTCCATCAATTTTACTTTGCATTAATAATTCACAGCAAATATTGTAAAGCACACATTAAACGCACACACACATATACACGTACACATACGCGCACACATTTTTAATACGCAACAGTGAAAAATTTCTGTGGTCTACTTTTGAGCGCCCGTAAGACATGCACACATCCTGAGTGTCCTTTGGCAACTGAGCGTGTCGCATAGAAATCTCTTAGCTTTTAAAGCTACGCTACGTTCTGTGCGTTGTGCTCTCAGCAGAAAGGATTGCACTTGAAGCTTCCGTTGACCAAGTTACGTTCGTGTTTAAGCCTTCGTGTGCGTTCGTGCGCGTTCGTGTGCATGTAGGCCAAAACAGAAGCGAGCCCCCTTTTATTGAATTTTTGCCCGCACGCATGTCAAATACTTTTGACATTAAAGCTTTTTTGAGGCTTTGTGTAAGGCACAAACTGCATGGGGGGCCAACAGAGGAGAGAGAGGGAGAGCGTGGTGGAACGTAAAAGGTATCAATGCTTGCGGTAAATTGCGAGCCAACAAAGTTGTAAACAAATCATTAAAGTGGTAGAAATAATAGACCAGCCTAACAGCTTGACAGGAAATGCTAACTTCATTGTTAAGAGCTGGCTAGCGAAAAGCTCTTCCGTCAAAGCTTTTATCAATTATTTTTAAATTCGAGCGCAAAATATTATTATAGTAAGTATATGTCCGTAGTAATCATACAAAAGAGCTTTTTAAAGAGTGTGTTTAAACCTTAAGTGGAATTATGTTTAAGATATGGTATGAATTTATTAGATAATGTAAAGATTATAGGTTACAATAATTCCTAAAACAAATATCAAGAATATCTAATAAAAAGATGTGCCTTAACGTAGACTTTTTTGGCCATAGTATATGAAAGCATTTTAAAATCGCTTCAAATTTATTCAAATGCTTAAGTGACTTTTGTTTGGAATATTTGAAATTTCCGTTAGTTATTTATCGTTTCGGGGATATGATTTCTAAACCCGATTTTGCAACTAAGATTTAGCATTATAAGTTCTATATATCTTAGCTTGCCAGTAATCGTTGATCAATAAAGCTAATTAGGAAATTATTCAAAGTTTTTTATTCTATAATTTAAATATATTACTAAGTAACTATTATAAGCAGGAGCGGATCCAGGATTTTGGTAAGGGGGTTCCAGAGAAATCTGTCCAGAGAAATCCGTCTTTTATAATTGTGAAAAATATTTTTATTAGGGTTTTCTGATCCCGAAGGGGGGTCCGAACCCGAAACCCCCGTGGATCCGCCACTGATTATAAGTATTTAAATTTTTGTAATTAAAATTTATTATCAAAATTATTTGTCTTGTATGTATAACTAAGGTTGTCACATTTCGGAACGACCACAAGATTAAATTCCGGTTTGGAAGTATACCCGTCAAGGGTTTAAGAAAAGAAAAAGCAACTGCTAAAGATCCGGATACACCGGCCGCACATCCCCAATCTGCTTCAGAAGAGGAGGAACTTAACAACTCCGACTCCCAAGCAGATCTGGCGGATGACGAGGAATTAAACGTAACGGTGATCGAGGCGGGCGGCGACATTGGAGACCAACCTTCAATGTCTTCGCAGGAACTGGCCATGGAGCTGGGCACAGAAGCTGAGGGGGATCCGGAGACAACCTTCAGACCCCAGACGCCAATGATGGAGTCGATCCTATGATCGGAAATACAAGGATAGCCCAGCTGAACATTTACCGTACCAAAGCGGCCTAGGCCGTGCTGGCAAGGATGTTCACCAAACAACGCCTAGGGCTAGCCTTGGTACAGAAACCCTGGTATAACCAGGGAATAAAAGGACTGTATGTGAAAGATGCCAAGGTAATTTGGGACCACTCCCTAGATCCTGTATCTTAGCAAGTAGAAATATTAATTATAACGTACTTACAGAATTTCTCACCAGAGACTGCGTCCCTATTGTGGTCGAGGATGCCGGTAACATGAAGACTTTTGTCGTTGCCTCAGTATACTTTGCGGGAGATAACACCTGCCAGCCGCCCGAGGTACAATCACTCGTGGAGCACTGCAGGAGGCAACATCTACCCATCAATGTAGGATGCGATGCAAATGCGCATCACATGGTATGGGGAAGCTCGGGCACAAATCCTAGAGGTGAGTCTCCCTTAGAATTTATTTCAAGTATAAACCTAGAAATCTTAAACTTCGGCAGTGTCCCAATAATAATAATAAAGGTTGTCACATTTATTGGATCTGCACTTTCGTACATCGCATTAATGAAAAAATTACGTATACGCACTGCATGCGTATTTAGTCGGTATAGCTAGGAGTAGCTGGTTCTGCTGATTTTTTATGATTGCTATCATAATTAAACTCAATTTATCAAGTATTGGCTATGTATAATCATTTTTTTGCCTTGACTGCAATGGTTGGCCTCTATCTGATTAATTGTTATTGATTTAGCATTAGCATTAGGTTGCAGGTCATTGCCTCAGAAAAAGAGTACAGTAAGCCCGGAGAAATAAGTGTTACACTTCGGTCAGATCATTTAAATCTAATTAAGGGCAACGAAGAAGACCACCACAGTTGTAATCAAATTTTGATGGGCTTTGAAAAATTAAATGACACGGTCAACAAAAGATAAATCAGTCAATACCTGCTGCCTGAAACTGGTTTGTCTAAATATCGATTTTGGTGACTAGATTATTAACATAAATATACCCGATACGTATAAAAAAATGTAATACCCTGTGTAATACCCTGTACCTTTTTCCGAAACAGAACCGACAGACGGACATGGTTCAATCGCTAACCGAGGTTATGATAAGCATTTTGGTATAAAGGACTTGGGATCTGCCAAGCCTCATTCTGTCCGCTACATACATTGCACAAATCTAGTATACCCTTTGCACGTACAGGGTATAAAAATTAAGAGATACAAAATATCTATAAAACCCGCTCCAAAGAACAGATGCCATTTTCCCTTTCTTACCCCATCATATTTCTTAATCAAGCCATTTAAATAAATTTAATATTTAGAAAGTTTTAGAGCATTATAATAATTCTTAAAAGAATTTTTCAGCTTTGTATTATTTTGGAAAAAAAGTTTAAAAAAAAATCTAATTAATAAACAGTTCTGTACAAATATTTAATGCCAATTATTCTGTTGGCCATATGCACTACTAGAAGTAACAGGACATATGTAAGAAGACTTGTTCTGATGTGCCATATTTATTTACTTAATTGAAAATAAAGTTTTTTCTTCTTTTATTTTCTATTTCCATTTTAATTCAATTTATTGCTTGCAAATTTTGTTTAACAATCATTTTGATATAATTAACCGTTTTACCATAAAGCCAGGCGCCAATAATTTGCAAATAATTAATCCTACACAAGCGCCCTCTATTGAGTTTGAGTGACAACAACTTAAATTTGCACCGTTTGAAAGCTTTGCCAATAAAATATATATACTAACGTGAAAAAAAACACTGAGCAAACGTAAACAAAAATTAAAAAGCTTCAATAGCAATGCAAAAAGCCAACTTATTGTATACAAAATAAACACTGAACAACAAAAATTTTCGATTAGTACAGTAAAAATAGGTTTTAGCCAGGAAAAAATTACATATGTACTAGAATTTCTCTTGCTTAATTATGTTAAGGACCATCCAAAAAGTCTAAAACCAAAATGGTGACCTTCTTCCCCCGTAGGTTTTTTCGGTTTTTTGACATTTGTTTAAGCCCATTTACAAACATTTTCAAAAGGTTCAAAATTTAACTAAAAATTTAAAATCTAATTTGTAATGGAAGGTATACCCCGATGTTGGTATTTTAGGCGGTAAACGTCGCCAAAGTTACTAAAACTTAGTTTTTTTGTATATTAAATCCCCTTGGCATTTTTTGTTTTTGCTGGGTATCAAAAAATTGTATATCTAAAAAAATACTTAAAAATGAATTTTGGATCATGTAATTATCTCTAGTAATTCCCAAGTTAGAACACTTTTGAAATTTTTTATCTTACACTCACTGTCGGCTGATATTGCTCGAATCCTAGATAATTAGGTTAGTGTAGATTATAAAAAAAGTTCCTTTTTTTTATTTATTTTTAATTTCTTTTTAAATTTATTTGTATAACTAACTAAAGTTTTTTTAAGTCTTGTTGTGTGGCCAAGTAAATGTAAATGTAAATTTTTATTTTTATTTGTTATTGTTCTTCTTCGAGGAAATTTTTCAATGAGTTTATTATACTTATTAAAGTATCAGTCTCCTTATTGAGGTCGATCTGAAAACACTTTTTGCATAGCGGTTGCTTGCGAAATAGCAGATTTGGCTTCCCACATCTTTCAAATAGAAGACATAATGCAAACTCAAATTTACTGACGTTCAAATCGCATCCAGACGAAGTTTGACTTTGCAGCGGTACCCCAAATCTTATCTGAGATAGGCATATATACTTCTGTGTGCAAACAAACCCCTCTTAAGTCAAGAATTTTCGTAATTAGCTCGATTAGTAAAAACGATTTAATCGATTAATCGCCCCACAACGGTAAGCGCTACCTATTTAAAACCGCAGATTATCACAGAAAAGGATTCTATATAAAAAAAAAATATTTATCGGCGAAAATAAGTGAAACGGCCACTTTTTTGGCGACCTTCTCCGATTTTGATGATTTTTACACAGTTGGTAGAGCTACTAGCCATGAGTAACCACGTCAAAATTTATTTATTGAAAAAGTGGGCGACTCGAATTTATCTTATACCCATAGCTTCTTGGACATAAATTCTTAAAATGACCAAAAGAATCAAAATCGCTCATAATCTCAAATCGTTCATTTTGCCCCATACAAATTAATTCGCCCTAATGTGCATTTATCGTAAAGTTGCCTCAAAAAGATCGATTCTCAATAAACCAAAATCGATGTTTTTGTCAGAAAAAAGAATCGATTAAATCGAATCGATGTCCAACTCTACTGTTCACATATTTTAAATATTTTTTATAATTTAAATTATTGCTTACTACGTTGATTACAGTCAAAAATTAATGACTTTTTACTTTTAGGAAATATGATTGTCCCGTCCCCTCTAACAGGATAATTTACTACTACCTATCTCAAGCGGCTGGCCAAATATGGTTTGTTTTTCATTATGTATGGTAAGATCTGGAGCTCAACTTACGGAATGTTCCAACTTTTACCGGAAATAAATATTCTAAGATATGCCTTGCTTATCTGAAACGATGCCAAGGTCTCCATAATATGGAGAAGTACATAGTTATATATTTTGAATGTATGCGTTAAAATGGCCGGATGCTGGATAGATAACTAAAGGATGTCTCACAGACGGGGGAATTGGCAGAACAATCAGCCTCTGTTTAGCTTGAAGTCAGAGGTAGGATCAAATTAAGGGATTCAAATAAGTTCCAAAATAAGGTAAATTAACGCAGAACCTACAAAAACGAATTTAAAAAATTCAAATCAGTTTGTAATGTAAAATATTAATGTTCCATAACAATATTATTTATTAAAATGAAGCTTTTTTAGGATTCATGTTGTAAAGTTTTGCAAATAGACAACAAATATAAATAAAAAAATGGCGGACGTAAAGTCGGGCGCGGACGACTTTAGGATACCCTGTACCACTAGCTTGTAATAAAGTCCGATTTCTTCACAAAAAACCAAAAACAGAAGAATTTTTAAGCAAAAATTTTTTTTGACCGATCGTTCCTATGGGAGCTATATGATATAGTCAACCGATTTCAATAAAATTTGACACGGTGCTTAAATACCTTAAAAAGATATGAACGCCAAAGTTATTTCAAATATCTTTACAAACAAACAAAACACATCGAATTTTGTATAAAAAACGTGTTTTTGGACCGATTGGTCCTATGGGAGCTATATGATCTAGTCAAACGATTCGGATTAAATTTGGTACAGTGCTTAGGAACTATAAAATACTCACGAATGTCAAATTTGGTCCCAATATCTTAACAAACAAACGAAACACAACAAATTTTGTTAAAAAATTGATGTTTTGGAAGATCGGACCTATGGGAGCTATATGATATAGTCCACCGATTTTGTTCAAATTTGGCACATTGCTTAAGTGGTCTAAAAAATTTCCAAACGCCAAATCTGGTTAGGATATCTTTATTAAAAAACGAAATATAGCCAATTTTTCTTTAAAAAAGTTATTTTGGCCGATCGGTCCTATGGGAGCTATATGATATAGTCAACCGATTTTGATCAAATTTGGTACAGTGATTGGGAACTATAAAAAACTTTCGAATACCAAATTTGGTTACGATATCTTCATAAACAAACGAATTATTCATCTAAAACACTTTTTTTTTTCGAGGTCGTCTCAAACACCCCCATGGGAGCTATATAATTTATCCCCGATATCAAAAAAATAAAACAAACTTGCCTCCTATGGAATAATATGGGATCTAATGTGAAAGTTTGGTAACTCTAGCTCTTACCATCTCTGAGATCTAGGCGTTCACACGGACGGACGGACGGACAGACGGACGGACAGACGGACAGACGGACAGACGGACATGGGTATATCGACTTCTCTATTCACCCTGATCATATTTTAGGTAACTTTGGGGTGTCTCCGACGTCTCCTTCTATATGTTACATACATTTTCGGCTTGCACAAACTTAATATACCCTTGGACCATACGGTACAGGGTATAAAAATATATAAAATAAATATTGATATGCTAGCTATATAATATATAATACATAAGCGTTCTAACAAATTCAATTAAAACAAAAAAACAAGTTCAAATGTAGCATGTAATAAACCAAAATCATTTAATATAAATATATAAAATAATAAAAATAAAAATAAAATTATTTAATAAATAATATAAAAATAAACATTTTAATTCAATATAAAATACAAACTTGGCGTATTATTTTACCTACGAGCTTTACAGCAAATAACTGGCAAAAATCTATACCAAAATGAACTAAAAACTGACTAAATTGGAGTAAATTTGTTATTGGTTGTATTTATGCTGAGTCACGATTTTTAAAAATCGATTTCGCTGAATTTGCCATAGTCGAGTCGAGCTGAGATACCAGGCGAACAGAAATCAGCAGCAGGTTGCCAAGCCAAAATGTGTCACTAAAAGTATGCTACACTTTTTTCGCTGCATTCGGAGCAGAAAAATTGCAAGCACTCTAGCAAAAAAGTGTAGCATACTTTTAGTGACACATTTTGGTTTGGCAACCTGCTGCTGATTTCTGTTCGCCTGGTATCCCAGCCAGTTTCAGAGTCGAAAATTTAGTGAATGCAAAAGTTATTGTAACATGAAATACAGAAAAATTGCATGCGATATTTTACTCTAACGTCATTTAAAGGCAATAAAGCAAAATTGCATGAGTTAACTAATATTATTAGAGCATCTAGTATTGAATTCAAATTGCATGCCTAAAAATCGCATGCGATATTTTTGCTATAATTTCAAATTGCATGCAATATTTAATATATTTTTTGTTTTTTTGTGGGATAATTTTATTTTATTGCAGTTTGTATTAGGTTTTTAAAGCTTCTTTCGTCGGATTTTGATGTCGAATAACGAAGTTATTATGGGCAAGATCACGTCATAGTGCGGATAAGCGAAGTTATATACTGCAGATTCTGTAAAAGGGCTCCCCAATACTTACTTTAAAGCCTGAAAACCTTGTTAAAAAATAAAAAATAAGCATGCGTATATTTTTTGTAGGTATTTGTATGCATTTTATTTAATTTTTGTAATGTTGCTGTCTTATCATATATATAGTAATAAACAAATAATATATTTATATTTGTATGTATATATATCGATTTATATATCATAATAAATTTTGTTAATACATATATCGATAAATATTATATGTATTTATATATATATTTATAACCATTTACCGTTGTACACATAATATTTTTTAATTTGTTTCGTTTTTTTCTGTTTTAATTTTATTTTAAATTTGTAATTGAAGCTAATTTTGACGCTTTATATGAACAAACATTTGTTTTTTTTGTATTTTGTATAATTCACATTAATTTTAAATGCTATGGAAAAAAACAATTGCATTAATTTATTTAATTAGAAAAATAATAATAATTGAAATATAAATATATATATATAAATATAAATTTCACATATATAATTTTTATTTATCTACTAAATAAATTTTTATTTTTATATTTTGTGTAAAAAATATCTAAAGATATATTTATGTATAAGTGTAATTATGTTTAAAGAGCTGTAAAAATCGCATGCGATTCTGTGTGAGCGATTGGCGACTTATGAAATTTGAAACAGTTAAGGTGGTAAATTTTAATTTTGAGCTTCTGTCAAAGATCTCTGTGCTTGCATTGGCAATCTATCTATAAAAGTAGCAACCCAAATTTTTTAGTCAACCTCCAGTTTCGGGTGCTCTTGATCGGGTAATTTCGTATCCTTCTCGAAAATTATGCCATAGTCTTTAAGTATATCTTAAAGAAAAACTAAAAAAAAGCGGCCTTGTGCATTTTACGATAAATGCTAAACTTAAATTAAAATCTCATACACTTAATTATATTATATGTGTAGCGATAAATAAATATACTCAATATTGAATCATAAAAAATCATAAATATAAAAAAAAAATCAATTTATTTAGGTTGCATAGCTAAGGCCTATTTTTCTCACCTTAACTAAACCTAGCCGGAACTCTCTTAAACATTGGCTTGTGGATTCAAAAATGAATATTTTTACTTAAATTTTAATTTTTAAAACACATCATAGTAACCTTAGTTTTACATAATTCAAACTTACATTTTAACAAACAATTTTTAAGTTTTATTTAGCTCATTACGTTTTTACATTTCGAACAGACAACATCTAAATTTGAAGTGTTTTTTTTTCAAGTTTTGTATTGGGTTTTAGGTGAGAAATAGAAATAAAAACAAAAAAATTTTTAAAAATAAAAACAATTTTTACTGAAAAAAATATTTCAGTAATTTTATCGGTCTTTAACATGTGTTATCCTTGCTGTGGTGGTTGTGGACCCTGTTATGGCCCAAGTGGACCTTGCGGAGCATGTTGCGGCCTAAGTGGACCTTGTTGTGGACCATCCTGTTGTGGACCTTGTGGGCCTTGCGGCGGATGCTGTGGACCATGTGGGGGCTGTTGCGGTGGTTGTGGACCATGTTGTTAGGAAGCTCGAAGTGTATACTTATACGTTCTGTGGCTGGGGAGACTTAATGATGGCAGTGATTCTTGGATTGTGCGTACTGACGAGCGACTATAAGCCGGATATGCCGTCATACCGTTGTTATCTTTCTGCTGAGGAATATATTCCTGATGACGCGCATTCTCAGTCTCCTGTTGGTATTGTGGCTCCTGGAGTTGGCTTGACTCTGAATCGGAGCAACTGGGCGTAGGCAGTTTTCCTAGGACACTGCTTAATGACGAGCAACTATCAGTCAGGTATACCGGAATACCGTCGTCACTATTATTGTTATTAGATGAAAATGAACGAACTCATGAATAAAACTTGATAATACACTAAATATTAATGTTTTAATTTTACATTGGCGATAAGAAGCTATGAAAATTAGGGTTAATAGGGGGATATTACCATTTATAATGCACACACCTCAATTTTGGCAAAAAAAAAAGCCTTTCGCTTATACTCTTGTCATAAGCGAAATATTTAAATGAAAGTTCTAGTATTTCAATTAATAAATCCTCATCGTACTCGTCGATGCGCTCTTTTTTGACCAAGACCGCCTGCGAGCTATGGCTACCCCAAGAAATGCCGGAACAGTTGGAAGATACTGAGGATATTGTGGATATTATATCCAGATTCTGTTTCTTGATCTTAATCCTTGAGTTGAGAAGAAGCCCCAGGCCGTGTCCAGATCACTGAGCATTTTTTTGTAGGTTTGCAATTTGGGTTCATCACGCAGATAGCGTTCAAGTTCATAGCAGGTCTGCAAGGAGAAGAATATAAAATGTTGTCTAGGTTAGTTTCAGTTCAGTAAATGGCAGACCCGAAGACATCAATGGAACGCGCTGGTTCATTATCAAAATAATAAGTTGCTTAGCAGACGCCCTAATGGCCTTTATGGCTGTTTCCTATGCGGATTTTAACAACAGGCTAAAGGGGGCAAAGTGGGCCGGAAAGATTTTTTAGATGGCAATAATCGCAATTATGTATACTTAATTTTTAAACATTCTTTCATATTCTTAAATTGTCAACTCAATCTCAACTCAAAAAATATCATGCACATTCCAAAACTAATTTTTTGCATACGTGAAAATACATGAAAAAATTTCTTTATTGAAGACTAATAGATGCGACGGGGTTACCACGTTACAAAAAGAAAATTTCTTTTGTAACAAAAATAGTGAAGTCGTGTCTAATTTCAGTGAATATTGTTGCCAAAGAAATGTTTTTGTGTAATTTAATTTAAAAGACAGAAAAACAAAATACTAACAATAAATTAACATTGATAACATTGATTGGTAATAGAAAGATGCAGAGCTAACAATGTCAGCTGTTTCGTATCAAACAAATATTATTTTGTGCCAACCGAACGAATGCATTTCTTTGAAAATTAAGGGAAATATACGAATTTATGGAAATAAAAAAGCGAAATATGCGACATATTAAAAAAAAAAATTAGTTAAAACGAAACCAACGTTACCAAACGTTTTGACATATGTGTATCATGTTAGGTTATGAAGTCAATAAAAAAAAAATAAAAACTTTTCTTATAAATGAAGACATTTTATTGTGTCTTGACTTGATATTCAGTTATTATATAATAAATTAACTCTGCGAGGTGTAGAAAAAACTTCTCCAAAACTCTTTGCGGATCGACCTCGACATCGCGATGTATATTGAGCGAGTATTACATGCGTATTAGGTAGGGGCATCAGTACTTGAACATAACTTGTTTTTAATATTTTTTTATAATTCTGAATTTAATCTGTGTCTTGAAAATAAAAATGAATTTAATACTTATATCAATTAGCGCAGCCTCTATAGGCTAGCGACAGTGACCTAGACTGTAATCCCAGAGGTTGTGGGTTCGAACCCTACGTTAAGCAAGGTCCAGCACTTTCCACTTTTCCTATTTCCCCGATTTTTCCTGTCTATTTTATATCACCTACCTATATGAATTTCCGGTTTATTTCCAATCTTGAAACAAAAATATTGCAGCTTAACTAAGCCCGTTGTTATATAAAAAAATGTTTAAAACAATTAAATCTGTTTAACAATTTGGAGGGACCTAGAAAACTGCTCTTAAACTCTAAAAAAAATTCAAAGCCTTTTTTCTCTACTCTGAGACAAACAAAAATTTTGTTGCACAGTGTAATGTCAAACTTTAGGAGCGACCAGCAGACTCAAAGCAAAAGCTTTTGAATACAACAACAATATTGTTTTTGTGTATTTTTGTTTGCTTGCTTTATTGTTTGTTCTGAGAGACTGCAACAGTGAGACAGCAACAGCTCAGTGGCTGCTGAGCAACAGCAACTATCTCTGTTTCAATGTTCGCTGAGAGGAAACACACACACACACACACACACCAATACACACTTACAGTTTATTTGTATTATTGTTATTGTTGTTGAATATATGTACAGTGGTCTTAGGGCTGTAGCTGAAGGGATTTTAAAAGTTACTAATTAAATATGCAAAGATTTATAGATTTTTTAATGATTATGCTAATTCTTACTATTATTAGCCTTCAAGGTTTCTGTTGGCGAAAATACTAAAGAGAAAGTAGGCAGAGGGCGTAATGAAGAACTCAATTTAATTGAGTTATAAGAAAGTTAGAACTAAAAACACTTGACAAGGTGTTCGCACGAATGTTTATGCAGATGTATTAGATTAGCAGGTTGTTTTAAAATGGCGTATTAGAAATAATGGAGTAGATGGTTATGCGATGTACTATAACGAGCAGATGCACTGGGATCGTGAACGGCATATAGTATATGTATAAGCTTGCCACAGCTCTAAAAAAGCCTGCGTAATTGAGAAACTCTATTATATAGCACATTTATGAGAAACACATTTGTAATTTTGTTATTAGCAAAAAAGTCTTTTTTTAAACCATTGTCTGATTCGATTTGGTAAGAACGAATACTGCACTACATTAAACACACACTAACTAGTAACTATTAGTTGTATACTACAGCTGGGCTCGATCTTCTCACCGAAGAATCGATTAATCGAACAACACTGTGAACACTGGAAAGGAAATTTATATACAAAAAAGTAATTGTATACAAAATTCACTTAAATTTATTTCCAGAATTTAAAATAACGAAATCAAAAATTCAAAACTTTAATTAATAATTCGATTGATTCAAAATTCAAGACTTAATAAGAGAAAACATAAAAATTAAGCGACCATTTATTTAATTTTTTTGCAAGCTTTTGTAAATTGAAAAAAAAAAATGAAGAAAATTAAAAAACACTCAAAAAACCCTCAAAATTAAAAACATAATATATAGGAAAATTTGATCCCTCTCGACCCTAAAAACTCCAAATAAATATTGAATATTTTGTAAAAAACCTAGACTCAAAATTTGATTTGGACCCATAGTGTAAAATTCTTAATTCTTTCTGCCTCATACAAATTGATCCTCATAATGTACAAAAAAGATCGTTGCTCAATAAATGAGAATCGATCTAATAGTCAGAAAAACAAAAATCGATTAAATCGATTTTAAGTCAAATCGATGCCCAGGACTATTGTGTAATATTATTACTTTTATCAGCCCCGATAAGAGAGGGTGAATAAGTCGAATTCTCGTTTTCTCTAAATTATCTCAGGGTCCTGGTGTACTCATAATATAACATTTTTTGAAATTTATTTTTTTAGATGGATTAATTTTTTGTACGCAATTTTTCACGCTATCTTTTTCGAGTGAAAAAGTTCGTCGTACTTACAGAATACAGTAATAGAGGTTGGGCAAAATGCCTATTAAGGCATGCGTCTTCGCTTGATTTTTAATTCTACTTGAAATTAGGTTAAAAAAAATTGGAAATGGTTCTGGATTTAGGTTCCATTTTTAGATGTCCGCCCCATGCTCCTCTTCACTCCCGAACTCAAACATCTTATTGAAACTTGCAATCATTTTAAAAATTAAACTGGTTACTTGCCTTAATAATTTCCAGAAAAAAGCTTCGTGGTTCCATTTGTGTCTCAATTTTTGTTGAAGTTGCGTTTAGAACATTTTGAGTAGGGGTTTCTGGTTTGTTTTTTCAGAGGTCGAGCATCTTACAAATTCCCCCAACCAAATTGAAACGTGCAATGATTTCTAAAAATAAATAAATAAACTTTTTTATTTATATAGTGCATATTACCTAATTTTTGTTGAAATTGGGTTAAAGTCAATTTCAAACAGCGAATTCCAGCTATTTTGACAAATGTCCGCCCTATCATCTTCTAAACTTCTGAACACTCGAATTAAGGCTTGCAATAATATTTTAAAGCTTCAAAATTGATTGAAAGATAGTTTAGGTAAGACAGAAGTCTCAAGACGGTTTGGTAATTATACAGATCCGATACAATGGTGTATTACTGAAATTTTTAAGTCTGCGGCCCTAGTACGCACTTGTAGCCTCTCGAAATCAAATCAATGCTTCAAGATATTTTTAAAAATTGCGTTTGTCTGAAAAGATTAAGAGTTGAATCTCGTAAAACTTTAATTTAAGGCCTTAGCTGCTATGGTAAAAAATAATAATTGTAATACAGTCTTTGTTCAAAAATAAATCTCTGTCCTTTCTTGCCCCAAGTATCTGCTTCAATCTCTTTAAAAGTACCTTTAATGGTATAAATTAAAAGAGCTTAAATACACAATATTGTAATGTTTCTGGGGAAAACTAGAACTTCGCTCGATGTCCGAATTGCCTATAGATTTTAGTTGCGTTTAAATTCGTTTAAAAGTAACACTACAATCACGGTCTACAAATGAAAGTTCTGTCTTTGATTCAAAGTCTGAATTTCGATTGTCGATATAATCAAAGTTTCGTTATAGTTGCAGTTATTAGAAAATATATGCTTTGGGAAAGAAGAAATATACAAACTATAATGAAAACTGCATTGTTAAATCGACAATAATAGTACTTACATTTACATATACATATCATATAAATATCTTAGTTTTAAAGCTGTAAAAGCTAAACTCTATAAAAGCTAAACTTAATTAATGATTAATTAAAAAATTAGGATACAAAAATAAATAATACTTACTTTTTAAAATTTGATAATAGTTTGTTGTTATATGAGCGGCTCAAACATTTCCAATTTTTACCCAAACCACTGTGCAACAAATTTTTGTTAGCCAGTTTGTCTGTGTCTCTTTGCATTTTGTACGAAATGTAGCGCGCAGTAGCCACAGCTCTGCCTCTGCTGACGTCGAAGCCGACTGCGTGCCTGCTGTCTTTGAGCCTGTGGTGAGTCGTACGTCGCGTCGTCGTCGTAGTCTATTGTTTGTATTGTTTGTTGTTCAGAGCAAGCAGCAGCAGCAGTAACGTCGTCAACAACAACAAAAAGTTGGCCGTTAGTATTGTTCGTTCGTTCGTTTCGTTCGTTGTGATTGTATTGTTGCTCAGCGTGCGCGTGTGCATGTGTTTGTGTGCGTGTTTGTATGCCAGAGAGAGCAACGTTTTGTACGTTGTTCTCTGTTTGCTGCGCTGCTGTCGCTGCTTTCTGCTGCTGCCAGCCTGCTGTGTGTGTGTTCGTTCGTTCTACTGGTAGCTGATAGATACACTTTGTTTAGTCTCTTTCGTCGCTTGAAACTGAAAGAAACAAACGCGACAATCGAAAACGAAATTGAAATATTTGTACGTTACGTCAGTCGCGCAGTCAGTGCAGCCAACAGCAGCAGCAGTAGCTCAAACAATTTGTGCGGTGAAGAGACGTACGCGGTGGTAAAGTGCAGCACGAAACATTTTTGGCGCCGATTTTGTGCCGCGGTTTGGCGGCAGTGATTTGAAACAGCGAAATAAATCGCGTTAAGAATTTTTTGAAACGCTTTTCAAAAAACAGCCGGCTGCAAAAAGAAAGAACCGTCAGAAAAGGAATACATAGATAAAAAGGTAAAATAAACAATAATGATTGGAAATATGCAATAATGTTTTAAAAGAAATGTGTTTGTTAAAAAAACAGCAGCTACAACAACAACAACAATAGCTAGACCAAGATAAGCAACAACAATTCAAATAAAAGGCAAAAACAAAATCAAATTCTATATGCCATATTGTAGCTCGGTGCGTGTGTGTGTGTCTGTATGTGTGTTTGTATGTAGCTTTGTTTTTGTTGTTGTTGTTGTTGCTGTTGTTATTATTGTTCTATCTAACAAAGTTATTGCCTTTTCTTTGCGCTGTTGTTTTTTTTGTTTTTGTGCTTGGGCTGTTTGTTGGTAGGGCGGCTGCGGCATTGGAGGGGGCGGGTTTCTGCAAGTTTTGTGTGTTTTGTTAGCTTTAGAAATATATTTTTTTTCGTGCTTGTTTTGCACGTTGCTGTACTTTTTGTGCTGCTGCTGTCATTGTTGTTGTTGTTATTGTTGTTTTTTGTTGTTGCTGCCATACAAATATATAAACATACGTATGTATTTATGTATATAGCTATACATTATACATTTTATGTTAATAGACGTAACACAATAAATATTTCTAGCAAGCTAGCTAGTTGTTGTTGTTATTGTTGTTGCTGCTGCTGTGGTTGTTGATTTTTATTTCTACTTTATTTTATTTTTTGTTATTGCTGTTTTTTGTTTGCTCTCTCACTTGCGCGCATACAAAACAATACAACAACAACAACAGCAGGCAACAACAATACGCAGCAATCGTTGCTGTTGTTGTCGACGTCGTCAACGTCAACCTCAACGTTGGCTGTTATTGTTGTTGCTGTTGCTGCTGCGTCAGCTAGTACCTCACACATACATACATATGTACATACGTACGTTGTCTACGTTCATGGGACATCGGGACAAGCGGCCGGACGTAGGCAGCGGCGACGACAGCGACGCTGACGACGACAACGACGAACAAACAAAACTAACGAAAACAACAAATGACGAATAATACAGAATGTTGAAACAGCAGCAACAACAACAACAAAAAAACTACAGGACAACAACAACAGCAAGAACAGTCTTTGCGGCCGAAATACAACGACACACAAGCAATACCAACAACAACAACAAAAACAACCACCGCAGCAAAAACAACAGCCGCAGCAGCAGCAGCAGCGACAGCAACAACAATAACAAATGCCAGAACGAAAACACGCGCAATGATAATAATGATGTTGATAATAATGATGACGACTAAACAACAATGCACAGTGGCACAAAAACTATTTTGAGAAATCTGTTCATAAGCAATTTTGGCATTTGAAAGCATACTATAAAAAATTCATAATGCAGCCTAAAAAGTTTTACTTCACAAAAACTTTGCTCTAAAACTCTTCATTTTCTAAAATATTGCTTATTGATAAGAAATCCGTAAGATACATTTTTAATCGGTATTAGTTTTTTTTATGGCTCTTTTTTATAATTTGGCATTTGATCGCGCACTATGAAAAATACACAATACAGCCTAAAAGTTTTACTTTTTAAAAACTACTCTAAAACCCTTAACTTTCTAAAATACCAGTGTGCCACAGAAAACCAATTCGATGCAATTTCGATACAATTCCAATTCTTGGTGCCACATTCATGACTAACAGTGGTTTTAAAACCGTTGCTAGCCATGTCTGTGGCACCAAGAATTGGAATTATATCGAAATTGAATCGAATTGGTTTTTTAAAACCGTTGTTAGCCATGTCTGTGGCACCAAGAATTGGAATTGAAATCTAATTGGTTTTCTGTGGCACCCCTTTATAGCTCATTGATAAGAAATCCGAAATATAGTATACAATTTTTATCATTAGATTTTTCATGCTTTTTGCTGAAATCATTGACTTTTTGTTTAGAAAATGAAAATCCATTAATAAAAAAAACTTGAAAATAGATATCTTAACTCAATATGTTTGGGTAGTTTGTGATAGTAGACAGGCGTATGGGGAAACTTTGTCTCAGTTTTGAAACACTTTCACAGCCAAGCTTGTACCAATTGTGTGCAAATAAATCTCATATAAATCCTTGAAAAAGTTCCGTCATTGATAAGACATTGATTCCGTCCTATGCTCCGACTAAGAGCGATTATATGTGCATAAGGAGGTCTATATATATGCATATAGAATCTCGATGATGTGATGATGTTTATACATATCGCTCTCTTACAAGAAGAATGTCATAACTCAAAAAAAGTAATTTTGCAGAAAAAGCTTTAAAGTTCTCATCGACCCCACAATTTCATACAAAAATCGTTGCAATAAATTCTCAATTCTCTTCTCAATTTTCATATCAATATGCAATTTTTACACTATGCACAGTTTTCGTTGAGAAAAAACTTTTTAACTCAAAATCTTGATGCTCATCTTATCATGGAATAAATATATAAGATGCATTGATGTTGCTTTCAGGGTTAAAAATTTCTTCAAAAATATGTCTTAAGTGAATGTGTTTTTGAAGTTTAGGTTAGTAAACTGCAGTGCACAGTTTAGACCAAATTAATCCGCATAATTTTTAGCTAAAAAGTAATACTCAGATGCAAAATTTACAAATGTAATGTATTTTTATTATAATACATTCGAAAATTTGGCATGCTGCGTATGGACCTTTAGGGTGAAATGGTCGTAAAAGCATTACTTCGAATCAAGAACATTTGTAAAAAAAAATATTTTCAAAGAAAGTCCAAAATCCGCGTAAACTTTAGGATTCATTTTTGAGATCACCTTTAAAAATTATTTTTTTTGCAAATACAGTGCATGGTAGCGTGGGGCTCAGAAGTCTTATACCAAATCAGACACCTCAAGTTCTTTTGCTTGTAGAGATACAAAATTTAACCTTTTTTATTTGTTTATATAATAGTGTGTCTGTATGTTTTCACAGAAATTCGTTCTTTCCCTTCACCCTTTTTGAAAGCAAGCGAATTTTTCGGGCCAATATTTTATAAATTTTTTTTTATTCAAAACCAGCGCTTGCTCCAAGATAAATATGCACCTAATATTGTTTTTATAAGGTATAGAAAGTATATAGAAAGAACTTAAGTAAATCCTTAAGCTTGGTAAATAAATTACAAATCCTAATTCCTTAAATAACTTTCTAAAAGATTAGGTTAGTAAAAGGAAGTAAATCTTTAGGCTGCTTTGAAAATAAATTATAAATCTGATTTCCTTAAATAACTTTCTAAAAGATTATGTTAGTAAAAATATTCTGTTTAAATTCGCATTATTTACCTTTTATAAAACGTGCTAAATCGAATGAAATTGTAAAAAAAATGTTTTCTAGACCGTGTTGTCTCAAAACCGTGTAAAAAGATAATTGGGTATATAATAACATCTCGTTGTTCCTTCTAAATTGTAAGCTACAGATAAATTAATTCTCTTCGTAGACAATCTAATCAAGCTTTTATAGGAGTATCACCTCTAATGCATCTTTGTTAGAGTGGATATATTTTGGTCTTACTAATCTAATTAAGTTCGAAAAACAATTTTTTTTTATTATTTTATATACAATCAATCCAGGAATAAGAGGTAAATGATTTAACATAATTAAATTATATAACAAGATTGACTGAAATTCACCCAATTCAGCCAATACAAAGAAAATAATTTAAAAAAAAAACTGTTTAGAATCTGTTCTAAAAGAAAGTTCATGCAAATATTAATATAAGATAGCAGACCAAAGATGTTTTTTTTTTTTTAGCACAATTAAATATTTGTTAGATAATAATAGCTCAAATAT
Organism: Chymomyza amoena; assembly: GCA_037043745.1. Taxonomy (NCBI): domain Eukaryota; kingdom Metazoa; phylum Arthropoda; class Insecta; order Diptera; family Drosophilidae; genus Chymomyza; species Chymomyza amoena. The sequence continues at coordinate 29,904 of JBAMAX010001548.1, forward strand.
CTATAAATTGTCCATATAAACAGCCCAATATGCAAAATGAGCTACACACGACTGGCGCTTTATATGTGTTAACATATCTTGTAGTTTATACAAAAACAATATACAATTGTTTACTTTGTTTATATTTAGTTAACCACAACTGCAAGTTTTTTCCCACTGTGCGCACGTTGTTATTGTGGTGCGCCTCAGCGCAAGGTGCTGATGGTGGCGGGAAAAATCTAAAAGATTTGTGAGAGCAAAATAAGAGAGCGAGCGATGCTACGCTGCCGAGAGAGAGGAGAGTGCGATTAGAGATGATTAGAGAGAGTTTGTAAACGCTGTTGATTAGAATTGAAAACAGGTAGTTGTCATAATAGATATGAATAGATGAGATGGATGGATGGTTGGCAAGATATTCGCCGGACAGCCTCCCAAAAGCCAAATGAATCATTTGTATAAAACGTGCTTATGGCCAAATGAAATGAAAATTATTTCTAGAGTAGGTGGGCGGGTTGCTACTTGGCCATTTGTTTTGATTTGTGTATTTTTAAAATTATAATAAATATTAATTACAACAACAGCAACTACTCGTTTTAATTATAGCGTGTTGATTTTTTTAGCACACAAAAACGAGTTGTTGTTGTTGCAAATACTTTGTAGCTGTTACACGCTTATAGAGAGCTAGATAGAGAGAGGGCGGTGCGGTGCGGTGTAATTTTTTAGCTGGGGCTGTTATCAGTTAACCAGACGAAGCTTTCAACTTTTGTCGATTATAACAATAACAAAAACAACTACAACTGCTACAAACAGCAAGCAACGCGGAAAGAACTTGAAACTGGCGAAAACAACAATTAACCATTGTTGTTGTAGTTGTTGTTGTTGTAGCAGCAAAAGCTATAATAATATGAAAAGTAAACAATGTTGCTCTGCTGTCGTGTCGCTGCTTTTTGCGCGCGCAAAACTGTACTCACAATAACAACGACAACAACGCCAACAACAACAAAGCGAAAAACAACAAAATCAACATTTATAGCAACCACAATGTTTTATTAAGTTTTGCAAAACACGAGAGCAGTTTGAAAAATCTGCAAATTTTTTAACAAAACAAATTAAAATTTTTTTTTAATTTTCTTAAAAATTTACGAGATAAAATAGCAGAAATTGCAAGTCTTTTAGTTTTTTGAATAAAAATGATAAAATAATTTTTATTTTTGGATTTTTTTATAAAAATGGCATAACTCTTATTTTTTTGACTTTAAAAATTATGAAATAAAAATATTTAAATTTCAATTTAAATTTTCGAAAAAATTTATTAGATAAAATAGCAGAGATTGCAATTCTTATAATTTTTTGAACAAATATTAACGAATAATTTTTGGATTTTTTTCGCCAAAACACTTATTTTTTGATTGGAAAAATAAAAATTATGGAATATTATCATTATCCATATTATCCGAAGCATTTTTTCGCTTTAATTTTTTTCAGCCCCATAACTTTTATTTACGATCCCTGGATATAACTGTGGGACCTGTTTTGAAAAACTTTTTTACAAAATATTGGTAGATTATATTCTTAATACATATATTAATAAATTTTTTTGTAATTTTTTTTTTAAATCAAATCCCAAAAGGCTTTCTAACCCCCCCTTTATATAAAATATATGTCCATAACATTATATCCTTCCATGTAGCTCGATACATGTATGTTTTTTACAGTTCTTTCAAATTTGTATTAAATTGTCTGAAGGTTCTCGAAATGCATAAGAATGAGCTTTTTATATGATCAAAATCTTTGACCAACGTATCAGTTCTTCACCATTTCAAGAAGAAATAGCAAGGTGGCGCTATTTTGCTCAGCGTTGCACTGCCTTGGTAGAAGCTATCTTTGGCAGAGTACTTGTCTATTTGCCAAATAGATTGCTTATTCTGCAATCGTGCTATATCAAAAATATCACAATATGAATTTTATCAACGATCCCTATTTACTTTTTCTTTTGGGCGACTTGAGCCTTGAGAACGAGGGTACGTTGTTGTAATCTACCAATCTTTTTTAAAAATTTACTATTGCATAGCTTCTCTAGTGGATTCACAGCCCCAGAAGCCCTAGGATATAATAAAAAAAAAATTTTTAAAACTAATGCTTGTTAGATAATATCAGAATAACTCTAAAGTTGCCAAATGGTGAGGTCGAATTTGAGTAATCCCAGTATCCATTGCAGGAGACAGAGATCGTATACATCAATGCAAAATGTGATATACTTGCTCTTTGGGATCTCCAGGCCGACGAGAGGGGGTGAAAGGGGAGGATTTCGCCCGAGTAGTTTTCTAAGTGGTGTAATTACGGTCGTGGTGTCCGTGAGTCAAGCTAAATGTGCCTTCAGATTTGGTTTTTTACGTCAAAAAAATCGCTTAAATGAAACATGAAATTTACTTTATTCTTTTTTGGTGCTTCATATACCGGATGACCCACCCGGTTCATAATTTATCAAAGGTCTACAAATATGAATAGTTGATAGTTAACAGGAGCAGCTGTTGTATATAAGTTTTTCCATATCTTACTAACTTATCAAACTGCTCTCGCATGTTTTTTTGTGCCTTTGTGTGTGTGCGTGTGTGCCTATTTGTATGAATACAAAAACAACAACAACAAAAAAGCTTTGTCGTCACACAATTTTTTCTGGCTGTTGCTGAGACAGCGCACACAATACAGAGGCAGAGGCAAAGACAAGCAACATGAGCGAAAAAAGAGAGTGAGAGCGCTTACTTTTTGTTTTTGTTGTTAATTTTGTTGAGCTGCTTTTGTTGAAATTATGAATTTTTAAATTTTAAAGGCAAAAACAAAAAATTATTTAGCCAGACTGTCCTCAATTTGTTATCAAAAGATTTAGCAAATTGAAAAAGAAAAAGCTGTTTAGAATAACCAAGAATTGCGTTGTTGAACTAGTTCCAGCTCAAAACTGCCAATACAACTAAATGAACTTCACAACACTGACATGACAAATTTTTTTTTAACTATGTATCAACAGCTTAAAACAACAACACCAAAAATGACCACCTCAACACGCAGCAGCACCACTGCAACCAATGATAACAGCGTGCAACAGCACGAGGCAACAACAGCAGCGGTTGCCACAGTTGGAACTGCTGCAACTTCTGCAGCAACTGTTGCAGCTTTACATAACAGCGAGAGTCCCAATGCAACAGCCAATACAACAACAACGGCAACAACTCCAACAACAAATGCTAATCGTGTCATGCAAGCTGACGAGGATTTCAACATACGTTTTGTGAATCTGGTGCGCACGCATAAATGTTTGTACGATAAGAAGGTGCCCGAGTATCGCAACAGGTGAGTCGAGTCCATCAATGTACACGATAAAAATGATTCTACCTTTGTTGCTACAGGTGCAATGCATTTTGAGCAAGTCATCTGAAAACTATAAAGTGACTAAAGAGTTTGTCATAGGAAATTGTTTTTGTATTATGAGAAGCTTTTGAAAATGGTGTATCAGAGTATTCTTCAAGAACTCTTTCAGGCTTGTTCTGGAATAAGCTTTTTGTAATATATAATATTACACTATTTTAATACGCCTGCTGTGTATATTTTAGGACTTAATGGAAAAGTTGGTTAGTATAATTATGAAGCATTTAGTTTTTGGACTTCTGGCTTCGGATAGAAAGTTCATTTTGAAAGGTTCTTATGAATTGATTAATGAAAGTAAAATTATTTGCTCTTTAAAATGTCTCTTTTATCTTGGTTGGCATCCTCAAGTTACCTAATGAATTTATTTGGGATCCTCAACTAAATTTTTTCCCACCTGGTTTTAAAAAATTCTAAATCGGTGGGTTCTTTAAAATTTTATATTTTATACTTATTTATTTCTTAGAATAAATTTATAAACCGACATAAAATATCATCATATCGTGGTGATAACCAATATGTGAAGATTAAGTCAAAATTGAACCTCTTTTCCCAATTCGTCGTTTTTCGTTTTCCTATTATTCTTTAAATTATTGGAAATTTATCTTAAAAGCATTTGGGGAACAAAAACACTTTTTAAGACCCATAACTAAATATAATAACAATTTTGAAGAAATAGCATTTTAGACTGAAATGATATATCTTCATCATTACTAACTCTCCAAATTTGTTTAACTTGCAGAGACAACCAGGAGAAGGCATGGGTGCTTATATCAAAGGAGACACGCGAAAGTGGTAAGTTTTAGACTACACACAAATTTAGACCAATCTTTAACCCTTATTCCCTATTCCAGTAATACACTGCAAGGAGCGCTGGCGAAATTTGCGCGCCTGTCTTTCGCGCTATATAAAGCAACAAAGTGGCTCCGAGCCACAGCACAAACCCTACTATCTAACCGAGCATATGGCATTTCTGTTGCCCTTCCTTAAGTCTACACGTAATTCGTTGGAAGGCAATAACAATCTGGCTACGCTATACCAACTATCCCAACAAAATCAGCTGCAGAATTTGTACTGCAACAATAACAACAGCATCGAAGGTGGCGGTTTTGAGCTCAAACAGTCTCTGTCGGAGAACGACGATGAGGAGACAATTGATGCCTTCGATCCGGCCATAGCTGCTAGTCTGGGCCTACAGCGAGTGGGCAACAATCTTAACGCCGCACAAGCTCCAGTCAGTGTGGCAGCCATAGCTCAACAATCCGGCTCTCCAGCGCTTAGCGATACGGCCAGCGCGAATACGATGCAAAACTTTATACCCGATGTGCAACTGGCGGAGTCGGCACATGACTTAATATACGATACCTCGCCTGCAACGCCGCATCATCATGGACATCATCATCAGCACTACGAGCACTCTAGTGCCAAGCGCATAAAAACCGAATGCGAGGCTACCACAACGACAGCAGGTGGCTACTATGGCAACGGTCTGACGGTCAGCGAGAACACGGACATGGAATTCTTTCGCAGCATTTTACCAGATATTGCTGCATTGACGCCGCAACAACGACGTAAGTTTAAAATTGGCATATTGGAGCTGATCGATGATGTGGTAGAACGTTATCCGGCGGCACAAGAGCGCTACAATGGTGCAACAAATGGTAGCGGAGGCAGCAGTGGCGCTGGCAGCATTGGCGGTGGCAGGCAGCAACGCCGCAGCTCGGGCAGGGATTGGCGCAAGTAAGGAGTCATTAGTGTTAGAATTAACTTAAGTTATGATACTTAGTTTGGGTCGGTGCAGATGGAATTAAGAATTGATCAGATATTCATTTTAATTTGTAGTATGGAAGTATGATTTGATGAACTGTGAGCAAAAAACGCACAAATACCGATTGGAGTCGAATCACAATCGAAGTCCTTACCAATTTTAAATCTTCAAGCCATAATGAATTAGTAAAAATGAGGGAAATAGGGGAATCGTTTGCCATACTAGCTCAAACCATTAGTCAAGACGCAGTCTGGAACTGCGATCTGAGAAAGAATTAGCTTTATATATATAGCTACTGATTAGCTTTTATCGAGAATGTATATGTCCTGTTTAAAGCAATCACTTAAGGATGCTTTCAAATTTGAAGTTTCTGTGTTTCTGCCAATTTCGATAGGACTTATTTGTTGGTAATTCTACCCTATGGGCCCTATGTCCATACAGAAATTGAGAGAGAGTTCTACCCAGTAGATCTTTATTGCACAAAGGTTGTTTAAATTACATAGTCCAAAAATGTAACAAAATGTTAGTTACCTTTTATTAATCACGGCAAGTATTGGGAATACTCAATTTGTTTATTATCCTTTGGGAGCGCGTAACCATGTCCAGGTAAAACTTGCGGTGATTTGTACATTCCTCTTGTATAGTTCCAATAGCCCTGGTTTTCAAGATATATCTTAAGCATTTTCTGAAAAAAACTGCGTTTGGTTACTTACCTTCTCATTTTTGCGTAGTCTTGCCAAGTTAGGGTTGGCCGCTGCGGGCTTTACCTCCAATACAACTGGTGTTGTCTGGTAGAGTGGCGGTTTGTCATGGGATTTCAGCCCCAAGTGCAGATCTATGGCGGGAGGCGGCTCATTACGTATGCGTTGCTCAATCTCGTAGAGCTCTTGCTGCGAAACAGATAACCATGGAATATGTAGCTTTACCAGAGTCTAGTCGATTAACTTACTCGATTTTTATAGACCATACAGCAAGCACGCAGCGTAAAATAGTAGATAATCTCTACGGCGGATAGCAGCGAGAAGCCGAGAAACAAGCTGGCAATGCCACCAAAAGATACTAACAAATCCACCCAACCAAAGAGCACTTCACGCTTATAGCGTATGGTGGGCCAAGTCAGAAACTCAACTAATACACCGGCAGAGCTGGGTCTGTCCATACTGTAAAATAATTTGTAGAAGAGTCAGACGTGTGCATAAATAGTACTACTTTAAAAATCGATCTCTTCGAAGTTTTAAAAATTTAGATTGGTAACAATTCACCATGTCAGTTTTTTTTTTAATTCGATTACTTAACGACATTTATTTAATGTTAAGGCAGATTTCTTAGGAGAAGTCGTGTTTAATATTTGAGTAGAGATATTTTTAACCCCCGACGCAAAAAGAGGGGTGTTATAAGTTTGACGTGTCTGTTTGTCTGTTTGTCTGTCTGTCTATGGCATCGTAGCTCCCGAACGCTTGCAGTGACTTCAATTTAGTTTTTTTTGTATTAAAGGTGACTTATGTGCGAGTGTTGTTAGACATGTTTGGTGAAAATCGGTTGAGCCGTTTAAAAGTTGTGGGGAGTAAAAGTGGGGAGAAAAACATAAACTTTGTCCGATTGGCTTAAAATTTGGTCCTATTGTAGCTGACGACGTCACTGATTCGAATCTGAGGTTATTTTTGCTCTATCTCTTCTCGTTTAGAAGTAATGGCCATTTGAAGTTAAAACATAAACTTTGTCCGATTGGCTTAAAATTTGGTCCTATTAAAGCTGACGACGCCACTGATTCGAATCTGAGGTTATTTTTTCTCTATCTCTTTGCGTTTTTGCTCTATCTCTTCGCGTTTAGAAGTTATGGCCATTTGAAGTTAAAAACATAAACTTTGTCCGATTGGCTTAAAATTTGGTCCTATTGAAGCTGACGACGCCACTGATTCTAATCTGAGGTTATTTTTGCTCTATCTATTCGCGTTTAGAAGTTATGGCCATTTGAAGTTAAAAACATAAACTTTGTCCGATTGGCTTAAAATTTGGTCCTATTGAAGCTGACGACGCCACTGATTCGAATCTGAGGTTATTTTTTCTCTATCTCTTCGCGTTTTTGCTCTATCTCTTCGCGTTTAGAAGTTATGGCTATTTGAAGTTAAAAACATAAACTTTGTCCGATTGGCTTAAAATTTGGTCCTATTGAAGCTGACGACGCCACTTATTCGAATCTGAGGTTATTTTTGCTCTATCTCTTCGCGTTTTTGCTCTATCTCTTCGCGTTTAGAAGTTATGGCCATTTGAAGTTAAAAACATAAACTTTGTCCGATTGGCTTAAAATTTCATCCTATTGAAGCTGACGACGCCACTGATTCGAATCTAAGGTTATTTTTGCTCTTAGAAGTAATGGCCATTTGAAGTTAAAAACATAAACTTTGTCCGATTGGCTTAAAATTTGGTCCTATTGTTGCTGACGACGCCACTGATTCGAATCTGAGGTTATTTTTGCTCTATCTCTTCTCGTTTAGAAGTTATGGCCATTTGAAGTTAAAAGCATCAACTTTGTCCGATTGGCCTAAAATTTGGTCCTATTGAAGCTGACGACGCCACTGATTCGAAAATGTGGTTATTTTTGCTCTATCTCTTCTCGTTTAGAAGTTATGGCCATTTGAAGTTAAAAGCATCAACTTTGTCCGATTGGCTTAAAATTTTATCCTATTGAAGCTGACGACGCCACTGATTCGAATCTGAGGCTATTTTTGCTCTATCTCTTCTCGTTTAGAAGTTATGGCCATTTGAAGTTAAAAACATCAACTTTGTCCGATTGGCTTAAAATTTGTCTGTCTGACTGTCTGTCTGTCTGTGGCATCGTAACTCCCGAACGCATGCAGTGATTTCAATTTATTTTTTTTTTGTATTAAAGGTGACTTATGTGCGAGTGTTCCTAGACATGATGAAAATCGGTCGAGCCGTTTAAAAGTTGTGGGGAGTGAAAGTGGGGAGAATGCGTAAAAAAAAGCAAACGAGCTTGACCTTAAATGTAATCTATACCTTAACAAGAATCTAAATTATAGTAAGTATATTATAATATACTAAAGTCTAACTTAACCTAACCTACCTATAAAAAGTATGAAATAAAAAATTAAATTAAAAATTTAAAAAACCCCCGACACAAGAATTTAAGTAATTTTCATTTAAAAAGTAAAAAATAATAAAAGAAACTTAATGTTAAAGTACCTAAGAATCTATTAATAATTCTAAAAAAATACGTCGCGTTGGGGGACCGCTCCTAAACTAACAATTTAAATACAAATAGTCTAATTAAGCAACAAAGATTAACTTAAAAACAAAATTAAGAAAATACTTCAAAAACTTTCATAGAATTACTTCAAAAAATTTGCATGTAAGATACGATCGTCAACGACGTCTGCCCTCGCGTGTCCCCCAACGCGACGTATTTTTTTTAGAATTATTAATAGATTCTTAGGTACTTTAACATTAAGTTTCTTTTATTATTTTTTACTTTTTAAATGAAAATTACTTAAATTCTTGTGTCGGGGGTTTTTTAAATTTTTTTTAAAACGTTAAGTTGAAAAATTTATAGATTTTTTAACCTGTTTTAAGTTTTAGCTAAAATGTATTTTCGATTTTTTTTTAGAAATTCAAATGAGTAAATTTTTCTTTCCTTTTCTACAATAAAAACTATGGGCAACATAGGCCCTCAGGGGAAAATATAAGATATTACAAATAAGTAAATTCTTCCCTCCATTTCTATAATAAAAACTACGGTCAACAAATCGGCCTTAGGCGGACGTGGGTTCTCTTTACCGAATTTAAGTCAAGCTAAAATGCTTGTCTTTCCCTAGGATGTTAACAGAATTTTAGGCCGAGTTAGAGCGGACCGAGTGTTCCTGGTAGCCTACTTATTTGGGCACCATACTGTAAGTTACCGCTTACATAATCTATCGGACTCTTCAGAGACCTGGCTCTATTTTCAAGACGACCAGACGAACTAACACATCTTGTGTGTAATAGCGTGGGACAAAGTCACTTATTTGGGAGCTGAGCGGATAACCCCGTTCCAGCTACGTCAAATACCAACGTAAGAGTTCCTGGCCTTCAAAAGGAAGGCAGATGGTCTTTTGTCCAAAAAAATCGGTACTGTATAAAACATCTTCAGGTCGCAAAGCCCACTCTCTTTTTCGAGAGAACCCAACAAAATAAAACAATCCTCCAAGGCACTTCATAGTAATGAGTACCTATTGTTAGGGAGAGCTGCACTGCTCCCTTCAAGCCCTAGAGCTTCTCAACTAGCCCAATATTCGTGACAAACTTGATTATTTGAGATGGTTCTATTCGGTACTTAGTTAATATCGATAAATATCGATTAGATAAATATTGATTTCATTCGAAAATGCAATAAATTCAAGATTTAACTCAAATATCAAAACAAAAATTTATATAGAAATATCGGTTTTTGTAAATCAAAATTTCTCTATGCTTTAGAATCATTTTTAAAATGTTACAGCTAAAAATGCTGTCCCAAAATTCTTTCCAATTTAAAAAATGTTCAAATATTTTTTAAATGCAATCTTTAAACTTGTTTGTTTAAGGACATTCTTTGTTAAGAATCTATCAACCTATTTTATTTGTTTATTTATTGAAAGCTCGTTAAATAAAGGGAATTAAGCCTAAAAACTGACAAGGTGAAAAAAGATTCTTTAAAAATTTGTGGAATTCAAGGTTATCGATTTTAAAAGTCGGCTGTATCTACATATGTTATATAACCTTACTTTATGTACTTACGTTTTAATTAGCGCATCAATATTGAAAACCGTTTTCGAGCAGCTCAGCTCACAATTATCGCATTCCTTATTATTGGTAATATTTACTCTGTGCTCACTTAAACAGCCAAACTCCTTGATCGTGCACATCGGAACATTATCTGAGCAGAAACTTTTATATTACATACCCATATAGATACAATAACAACTTACCTATGGGCTTGTAAAAAGGTGGATTGCATTTGCAGTGACTTATGGCCTTCATAATGCGGCACTGCTTCATGCAGGACGAGAAGGTGTAGTCATCGGGAAAATATGTTAGCTTAACCTCATCGCCAAATATGCATTTTCTTTGGCCTATGGATAACTGACGCGCATCATCTGTAGTATAGGTGTTCTTTTTGGAGATGCGCATCTCTACTAGCTGACCCACCGCCCAATCGATTTGTGAATTAAAATCGGAACCAAAGTATTCGTCATTGGAAAAAATGAAAATCTGTGCAAAAGCATTAAAGCCAGCTTATTTTGGTAGTAGTCGGACTACTTACGCGTATGGTGCCATTGGGCACAAAAAAGAGTCCCCACTGCTTGTCCGTTTCATAGAGGCTATTAGCCGAGTTGGTAACCACGCTATAAAAATAAACAAGTAAGCTTAGGAGCAGACCAAAAATAAGCTAGCTTAGTTACTCTTGATCTGGTTGAGAAATAAAGCGACTATTGAAGGCATAACAAAAACCATGCTCTGTATAGACGGGCTGAAAATGAGTGCAACATTCAATTTCCACATCTCGATACCGGCAAGTATCAAAAAGGCTTTCACAGCTGATGTGCGCCTGAAAGACCAACTGCCGTAGGCTCTGCTCCTGCAGCTGTTCCGTGGGTATAGCCTGTGAGAGGTTGCCTAACTCCGCCAAGTTTTCAAAATTAAGTGAAGTAAGTGCATTCAGAAAGGGAGCGTACAGCAAAGCTTTACGATTATCATAGTTGCTGCAAGTGGGGGAGGGATTAGGGGTACTGATAGTTAGTTACTTTTTGAGCACCTAAAAACTTACGCCAATTTTTTATACGCCACATCATAAGACTTTTCTTCATCATAGGCCATATCTGGGCATATGACTGTTGTAGGAAAATCCACGCGCTGATTTTGAAAATCTGTATCCAAACCGGTTATGGTCGGATTTGTTTGAAATTTTTCCCAAAGACTCATAATAATGACCAGCGCTGTGATAAAACCAATCGAAGTAAAACAAAACCACATAAACTTCTCACACATGGGACGACCTGTTTCGGCTATATAACGTACGCCATGTAGTGTGGAATTTTGAAAGAACTCCTTTGTCTGATAGATAAGACTGCGCCGAAAGAGGACCAAAGTTTCGACAGCACGTTTCTTTGTTATCCTTCGAGCTGGCTTTTTTGCTTGTGGCATTTTTGTTTTTGCTATAAAGTTGCACTATTGTTGACTAAAGACTAAGGACGAGGTGGAAAACTTGGCGTAAAGCGTTGGAAATTTAATGCGTCTCGTCCTGACGCTAAAAGCAATCTCATGTACAGCTTAATTGCTTGCATGTCTTTGATTGACGTCAATGCATGCAAGCAGAGGCGGAATCAGAGTTAAATTTGTGGGAGGGCTTGGAATTTTAATGTCAATGTGCTTTAGATGAACTGGTTGAAGTTTTAGAAACTTTTGAAAGGCTTAAATATTTTAGAGAAGGAAGACAACCAGTTTTCGCCCCAAAGGATGCGCCCATGTATAGAGAGCCCCACGTGCCTTCTAGGCATTAAAATGGATTAAATTTAAATATAAAGGAAGGGACAGCATTCGCAGCATTTGCAATTTCTGCTTTGGTTCCAAAGTTTCATACAAAAGGGTCAAATATTTTATATACTTGTGTACATAAGTCAACGCGATTAGTTTAAGTTTAAAGGAGCTTATTCTCAGGATACATACTCTACGTACTATCTTTTGTGGATCACAGAGTCAAACTAACAAAAGTGTACATTAGTGCAAAGAACATTTTTCAAACCCACCGGATACATCGAATAATTCTTGCTCTTATATTAAATAGTGCTGTCAGTTTCAAAGTATTTCACTCCATAATCCTTCTTTTTTTTTTGGGAATCTTACTTAAACCACCTGTTATATATCCAAAATTTAAACAACGTACCTTAACCAAGCATGGTAACCCACCAACATATTGTTCTCCTAAGCAAATCCCCAAATTCTTACAGTTCTTAGTTGTATGATCAGTTCTTAATATACTTCTGCCCATACAAAAGACCCTTGTCCATGTGTTGTGTGCTCAATGATATATACTATAAATATATACTTACATATGTAAAAAGTGGATAAAGCAGCAGTGCATCCAATTTGATAACTGCTGCATTGTCAATTGTTTTGTTTGTTTTTGGATGTGTCTAGTACTTAAGTTATATGTTAAGACGTCAATGTTTATGTATGCACCATAAGATTAGTACTTAGTTTTGATGTACAAAGTCGTTAAATGAAGTAATGATAAATGTCCTTACAGCTGTGTCAAATAAAAAATAAATTAAATTACATAAAAATCATAGAGTACACTTTATTATAATTAAACAATTTCAGTAGGATTCAATAAATAAAACAAACATTTACCTGAAGCGCTTAATCAAAAGTCGCTCCTGCCATAAATGCCGCTTTGAGAAATGCCTTTGAATGCTACAAATTCACTTTACGGGAACTTAAACTAGATGTCGTTCGCTTTTGGCTGCACCAACGCTTACAATTTGGAAGCAGGAGTCTTGGGATAGAATTTCTTGCTAGGATCCTTGGCCATATCGAGCAGTGTTTGCGCGGGTTTGAAAGGTGCGCCATACAGCTCAGCATATGATTGCATTTTATGCACTAATTTGCCAGCGCCGTATTGATCGACCCAGCGGAAGGGACCACCGGAGAATGGCGGGAAACCCAAGCCAAACACAGCACCCACATCGCCCTCCAGCGGGCTGTCAAGTATTTTCTCTTCCAGACATAAAACAGCCTCATTGACAAAGCGTGAGACCATGCGCAGTGTCAAATCTTCGGGTGTGTTGGCACCCTTGGAAACCAAAGCATACTTTTGCTTGACAATTTCAACGGCATCATTGTTAACGGGACGGCTACCCTTGGACTTGCCGTCATAGAGGAAAATGCCTTTGCCGGATTTACGGCCCAGGAAGCCAGCCAGCACTAAGTCCTGCATGACCTCCAAATTGCCGCCACTGAAGCGCTCGCCAAAGGACTGCAGGGCAATTAAAAAATGCGTCATAGACAATTTAATTTAACAACTTTACAACAATTTACCTTGGACAGATCCACGGCTATGTGTGAGCCTACATCAATGCCAACTTCATCGGCCAGCGTGGCAGCGCCCACAGGGAAGCCAAACTTCTTTGCATACTTATCCAGGTCTTTGGGATCCACGCCTTCCTGCAACAGTCTGTAAAAAACCAATGATTTGAGCTGTAAAAAAACTTCTTTGCATTGCTACACACCTTATAGCCTCTGACAACATGGTGGCCAATATACGTGTAGTATAGAAACCAGGTCCATCACCGACAGTTATAACCACCTTGCCCTGCTTCAAGCCAACGGCAACAGCTTGCGCTATCGTGTCCTTAGAGGTGCCTGGGTGAGTTATAATTTCGAGCAACTGCATTTTGTCCACGGGCGAGAAATAATGCATGCCCACAATTTTTTCTGGACGCGCACTACCAGCTGCTATCTTGGTAATAGGTATAGCACTGGTATTGGTAGCAATAACACAATGCTCAGGCACTACAGCTTCAAGCTCCTTAATTACGCGATGCTTAATATTGATATCTTCGAAAACGGCTTCGATTATAATGTCGGCATTCTTAAAATCGTTGTAGTCGAGTGTGGGACGCAGATGAGCCAGCGTTTGGTCACGTTCCAGCGCCGAGATGCGCTTGCGTTTGATGGCAGTGTCCAAGCCCTTTTGCACCTGCCCAATACCGCGCGCCAGACCAGCATCAGTAGCATCCTTCATAACAACCTCGTAGCCCTTGTCTACAGAAACTTGAACAATACCAGCACCCATAAGACCTGCGCCCAAGACGCCAACAGTCTTAACTGGACGTTGAGGCTTGCCAAAGCGATTCTTTTTGCACTCGGTTTGACCGCGGAACAAAGCAATCAGTCCTTTGGACTCAGGTGTAGCTGAAAGCTCGCCAAATCCTTTGCGTTCAGCCTCGTAGCCAGCTTCGGTGCCTTTGTCCACGCCAGTGCGAATGACTTCGAGGATCTGTGTTAAGTATGGTTTGAATAAATTATGCTAAAACAGGCTAGCAGTTTAAACTGACCTTTAGAGGAGCTGGATACAGACCACCGGAAGCCTTAAGCACCTGTTTGCGAGCTGTATCGAAGATTTTGTTCTTGACAAAGTCCGTGTCCATGACAAATTCTTGCAGCTTGTTAACCAGGCCAGTCTTTTGACGATTAACCTAAAAGAGTTGCTCAAATTAAAGAAAGTGGCTTTATGCGCATTGTAGTTGTGAGCTTACCTTCAACTTGCCGCTGGCCAAGTCCTTGGCTACTTGCACGGCTGTTGACTCCAGATATTCCATGGTATTTTGTTCAGCAGGCTTCAAACCAGGACCTAAGGGATCGACAAGCAAGTCCACAATGCCCAAACGCTTAGCACGATCGGCGCGCACTTGCTTGCCGGTCAGCTCCAAGTCCAAGGCAGTGGGCACAGATGTTAGCTTGGGCAGACGTACGGTGCCGCCACCACCAGGCAGCAGACCCAGCATTACCTCAGGCAAACCCAATTTTGTTTTGCTATCCTTGGTGGCAATTCGATAGTGGCAAGCCAGCGCCAATTCCAAACCACCGCCCAGACACACACCATTAATGGCGGCTACAATGGGCTTACGACTACGTTCCATGCGCTCAAACATAATCTGTGCACCATGTGAGATAAGCGCGGCATCCTGTGCAGTTTCGCAGGCTTCCAGCATGCCAATGTCGGCTCCAGCCACGAAGCAGCCTGGTTTGCCAGATATAAGCACAGCCGAGTTTACGCTAGGATTTGTTTCCAGCTCCTTAATAACGCGCTCGAATTCAGTGCTGACCTCATTGCCCAACGAATTGACCTTAACATTAGGTGAATCGAATTTGATAACCAGCACTCCATTGACCACACTGGTATACAAATGTTTGTTGGCGCCCGCAGCAGCTGGAGCTACTGCTGGCGCTGGGTTTGTGGACATGAGGCGTCGAAGTTGCAAGGCGGCAGGTTGTACTTTAGAATAGAAAATTAAAAATAATACATAAGTTTAATCTACGTCTAGCTTTGATTGCCGTTAGATTATCTGGAAAGCCAGACACACAAACAAATACATGCGAACATATACATATGTGTGAATGTTTGTATATTTAATACATAACTATATATACAAATGCCGACACAGTCTACGTCAAACAGTACAAAGTGCAAAGTCCAGTTATGCGACAGCAGCTGACAGCGCTGCTTTTATTTTTTTAATTACGCAAAATTAGCCATATTATTTTTATATAAACTTAAATCATAAATGATGTTATCTGGAGTTTATGTTATTTTTAGCACTTACCTTTAACGCATCTATTCTGCAGCAATTGCTGACGAGAAATCTGACCAATTGCACTAAAAAATCTATTTGCCGACATTACGTGTTGCTTGATTAATGTTCACTTTGATTAGATAAAATTCGTTTTAATTCGTACTTTAAACTTAATAATAATATTTAATACACTTTAGACTTGGCAAAGCCAATAAAAAACGTATATAATGTATAAAAATATATGTGGCAAGCAAACTAACTTGTTGCTTACTTAAGTTCACTGCAGGGCTGTTGCAATCGGACAGACTTATCGATGAGAGTGTGATTAAACTTGCGGCATTTTGAAGTTATCGATATGTAAGTCACGATATGCAACTCCAATTGGTAATGGATTTATGTAGGTCAGCGTTTAATATAGCCAATAGATGGCGCTGTTTGTAATTTGGCAGGGTGGGTATGTAAATAAGCAATAGGTGGCAAAGAAGACTTTATGTATTCTGTTTGCTTAAATGATTTAGGTTCATACAAAAGATAAAATGCTTTATATTAATGGGCTTAAAAAAATTGTTTATTTAATGACGTAGTTGTTTAATTTATAGAATTTACTGATTTAAGTTTTTGTACCAGCTTCAAATAACATACTAAGGTTAGGTTGTTGTTGCCAAAAATATATCAAAGATGGCGCTAATAGACGCTTAAGCAATTTTATCGCTCATTTTTGGTTTTCGATTAATTTTAATGAAAATTAACTATTATAATGTTGTTTTATTGACAAAATCATTGGTCGTAAGGCTAAATGATGACTAAATAAATATGACAATGCTGATATATTATTATATGAAATTTATTTTAAGGTAGAGTATAAGAAAAACAAATGCTCTAAACTTTAACTTTTAGTGCTTTTTATTTTCCCAAGTTTGTATTGTAATGCATTGTCCTAAAGGATACCTATGCTGCATATTTCTTCTATCACAAAATCAAACTTAATAAGAAGTTTTTTCGTAAGATGATGACGATTGTATCCGTCTAACCGAAAAAAAAACATTTTTTCATCCATCAAAATCTTGTACAACAGATCTCCTTTTATATCCAGTAGGTACAGCCAATTGAAGATTCTGGATTTTATTTCAATTATTTTTAGAAGTAAATTTAAAATCCATTTAACCATTTTTTTATTGCTCACTAACTGCGCTATTTTTATTTTCAGCTGCACTGTTTACATTTAAACATTTTTTTGTGCGCAATTTTCACGGTGACCTACCCCGCCCCTTAACACAATTTTCCTGACACGGATGTCACTCGCATTTTTCAGATCATTGCAGCGCATGCTTCCAGGATCTCCCTCCCTCCATTCAATGTCACATTAAACTCGCCTCATTTGTGCTGAGGCGTTTGGTTCAGCGCTCTTCTTTGTATTGTCCTTTGAAGTGGACACTCTTAAATGGTTTCAGATTAGTTTTTGGCAATATTGTGGCCTGCACTGATATTGTGGCTTTTATTGTGGCAACATTTGACATTTTATGTGCACAACTTTTGCCACGTAGTATAAATTAAATAGTTAATCGTTTTTTTTCGTTCTTGCAGCTGTGATTTTTGATGTGGCAGAGTCTGATGACATGTGAGGAGTCGCAACCAAATTCACACTTGAACTGCATGCTGGTCTGACCTTTTCAAAACTGACCGAATGTCAATTAGTCAGCGAGTAGGTAGCTCAATAAGAGGCAGGCAGCGAAAAGCGGGTTCTTTAACAAAGGCAGGGCTTTCTAGCACATAGTGTTAAAAAAAATTCAATATTAGGCGTTATGGGAGGCTTAAAAGGAAGCATCAACCTAAGATGAATTTAAAAATAAAATTTCGGAGTGACAAATCGGAGTATAAACACTTCAGAGCTTTATAGAAATAGTTCAATATTGGTTATAGGAAGAGAGAGAGAGACGATAATTTTTCTTTGCATAGAAAGTAAATATTTTTCATATATTTTAATTTTTACTATTTACATCTAAGTGTGCCAAAAAGAGATAATCCTATTATTATAAAACTGCGTCTTAAATTGTTGTGCAAAAGTTGATAGCTTAACATAGGTGATGTTTAAAAAAACAACAGTGATTGAAAAAAATAATAAAAATGTAGTCCTTCAATTTTAATTTTTTCTATTCGAACATTGGAAGCTTATATTAAGAAAATTAGTGCTAGGCCCGGGATCTCCCGCCAGGAGCAAAATTCTTGCTTGCTTTTATATAGTAATAAATAGTAATAAAAAAAATGTTACAAGAAAAAGTAAATTGTACATTATTAAAAAAAAATAAATAAAAACAAAAAATTTGTAAAAACGCATCGACTGAGAATCAAGACTACCCGTTTCCTGACAACTTTCAGTACGAACCTACCTTTATTTATTTATAATTTTCCAAATTTTAGCACATCCTTTATAAAAGTGAATGTAATCGACTTGTTTCCGATACCTCATTCAATTTATGCTCTAAACTGGACTGTACCTTATCAGAAATGTTCTATCGACAAGATCAAGTGATTTGAAAAGAGACAAAAACTAAACCATCCAATCTCAACAAGAGTTTATGCATTTAATAGGAAATGAGAATATCAGAAAAAAAAAATTTTAAAATTAATATAGTTTCAACTTTATAAATTTATTTTCGTTTTCTGGGCTTGGGTCTTAAAAGGAACTTAAAAAGTTGGAAATGAAGGAAAGTTTTTAAACTTATAAACTAGTATTATATGTTTAATAATTTCTTTTTAATTAGTAATTTCTTGGTCTACCTTAACACCATAATTTCATTTTCTAAATATTTAGATAAACAAGATATTTATAAATATTATTTATATTATATTTTGTTTGAGCTACTGTGTTTCGTAAAATGGAATAATGTTTAAAGGACTTGCAACTAAATTACTTAGCTTGCAATATAAATATATTTTTTTAAACTAACTTTAATAGTCATATAAAAAAATTAATGAATTAAAATGTAAATTAAGAAAAAATTAAATTTTTTGTAGCTAAAGGCTTTGTCAGCGATCTGCCTTGTTATAATTAGTTTATATTTTTTATGTATAAGGTATCTTTACATAAATAAATGGATACATTTTTTAAATATACAAATTTTAAAATTGTTAATATTGAACATCTTTTGGTAGTAATTCCATTTAAAAAATAAAAACAAGTTGTTCCTAAAAGGAACCAGAAAAATCGTATTTCAAAATTGTTGAAAATCCGAAAATATGTCACGATTTTCGATTTTTGCATTGCAAATGATTTATTTTTCTTGAACGTACTTAATTTTTTTTAATCTCAAAACAATTATCTTTAAAATGACCCAAAATTTTTTTTTGTGATTAAAATTTTATTATTGTAAAAAATTAATCCAAGAATGCCATTCTTAAGCCATTTGGTTATGAATTTATAGCCAAATGAGTTCATTCATTCTACAAATAACAAACTGCTGCTGTAAAGAACCTCAAAAATTTTATTTCGTGATTGTCCGAAATTTGAAAGTTTCTCATGATATTAAAATTTTTACCAGCTTT
This sequence comes from Chymomyza amoena, assembly GCA_037043745.1. Lineage (NCBI taxonomy): Eukaryota > Metazoa > Arthropoda > Insecta > Diptera > Drosophilidae > Chymomyza > Chymomyza amoena. The sequence continues at coordinate 48,945 of JBAMAX010001548.1, forward strand.
TTTAGTATTTTTCTTGAACTTTATAAGGTATACGATTTTTTGCTCCAAAGCATTTCTTCTACTTTTAAAATTACAAAAACTGTTTTCAAATTAAGCGCAAAAAGTTTTGATTCATAATTGCAACACATCCCCGTCTATTTTAATTTTAAGGTTTTTAGCTATGTATAAGACCAGTTTATATGATCATTATGGCGGCCATTTTTGCAACGTCTGATGTAAAATTACGTCCATCAAATACTTTCGGATCATCTTCAAAAATTTGCCACATAGGCGGCGGCCACCTTAATGTTCGTCTGTTCCCTCCTATCTTCTTAACAGCAAATCATAATTTGATAAATTATGTATAATTAGAAGCGTCTTGATCGTTCGCTGGTTATAGGATATTTGATGTCAAGTGTGGCGCCCTCAAGAGGACATAAAGTCTTTAGTAAGAAAACTACTATTTTATTTTATGATGCAAAATTAATAGTCTAAGGATTCTTGGATTGCAATAAATTGCTATCATATCCTGTAGGTAACTAACACATTACATATTTTTAATTGTAAATCGGCGCGGTAAACACAGAATTAAAAAATGTTAGCCTCGCAATAATTTAAATACAAAAAAACAAGTTCAAAAAATTAAAGCCCGATTTCTGAAAGTTGGTAAAATTAAACAAGAAAATATTTGTATATAAAATGATGTGAAGATTTATCTTTTTAATATTTGTCATTCAACAACTTACTCGTTATATATATTTAAATGCATTAAATATAAATTCATAAAAATTTCTCAAGAAAAGCTATGGTTAGTGACCACGCCATTAGCTTTAAAACATCTGAAAAACATAGATTACATATATCTTAAACAAATGTAAGACGCTGAAATAAGGTCAATCAAAGGGGTTTAGGAATATACTGAAAATTCTCAATGGTAAAAGACAATAAATTTTTATCCAGCAATTTAAAAGACACTTTGCCTCCGACCAGTGGCGGGCCCACAAAGGGTTTTCAGGTCCTGACTCCCTTCGCCAAGTTTGAAAAATGGGTTGAAAAACTTTTGCGAGCTCTAATATGTATATACACTTCGAAGTGAAGAGCCCTTCCAATACAAAATCCTAGATCCGCACCTGTCTGCAACCTAAATATAATTTTGATCCACAAGTTTTTTATCCAAACATTTTATCTGCGGTCGTTTATAAAGCTTATAAAATTCACAATTTACACAATTTTGCTTTAGATGCGTCATTCGCCATTTTTTTAATCATAATATTTTTTTATAAGTCATATTACACAATACCTTGAGCAAGAAATCGAAGTTTGCCCTTGAAATTTGCAATGCTTGGTTGCTTCATTAGTCAATCCAAGTCAAGCCAACATCTAAATTATTTTCAAACCCATTTGGAAAACCCCTTGGCAGAGCCTTAACACCCATTAACAAATTGGCACCAAGTGAATCATTAGCTTATTGCTTTCCTTCCAATGCATATTTAATTAGTTTGCTAAAATTTGCACAATCTACACCCTAGATAAGTGAAAAAAAAAAAACAAATAAAACTAAATTCGCACGGGGAGCTCTTCCTATACAGCTATTCACGCGCATATTGAATTACAAAAGGATCAGCATCGAAAAATTTGCATAATGCGCAGGCGCGTAGATTCCCGAGTTAAGAGCATCATCGAGAGATCTAATGGCAAAAAGCGCAGCAATAAAGTCAGCAGCTTCATTTGCATATGACTGGGAGTTAGGGAAAGGCTAATCAAACAACAAGGACAAATATGTTGAGCCAGGACTGCAGTCGAGGCACACTCGGTCTGTGTGTATGACAGGAAACACACGCTTTTGTGTGATTTATGGTTGTAAATTAACATAAATGAAATCAAAACATTATAAATGTTTTTATTTTCAAGAGGGTTGCCTTTAAAAAAAAAAAATTATGTATGCAAATATTTTTTGAAACAAAGTCATTTCACATTTTAGTTTTTTTTTATTCCTGGCAGAGTGTGCGAATATCCTTGAAGGTCGCACGCGCCGCACGCTCTTCACATGACAACTAATGGGCGTTCTGTTTATGGTCGCTCAAACCCTCATTAGGTCCTGGTCTGAGCAACCCCTTCCATTTTGTGCTACCTTACAATTTTAATTATTTATAATCGGCTTAGTTACAAAAAAAAGAAGCACATAAAAAATAAATTGTTTTTTTATTCTAGATTTTAAAATACTTGAGTGGCGCCTGTCAAGCAGGCTTATTTTGTGGACAGAAATTTTGATAGCATAATATTTTGATACCTTTTCAACTCAAAACTGAAAAAAGGTGTTTATGTCATTATAATGAAGTTTTCAGGGGTTAAAAGTGTTTAAATAATTACTCAATATGTTTGGTCTAACAGTTTGACAATGGAATAAGAGGAGAGCATGCAAACTAGTTAATTTAAATCACTTTATAAAAAATTAAATTAAAATTAAAGCGCTTATAAGACTCGAATCACGAAAAAAAAAATTTTATAAAATGGGTTTGCCTTAAAAATTTGTATATCTTTAAAAAAAGGTTTCAATTTATTTAATTTTGTAACAAAATTAAGAACTGTTTTCTTAATTAATTACAAATTTAAATACAAATTTTTTTAACAAATTTTTAAAAGTTTTACGAATTTGAGAGCTAGATTGTAAAGGTTAAAAATTATATTAAAAAATGAATTGTTTTTATATTAATAAGTATAATTTTTTATACCAATTTGGTACCAATCTTAGCAAAAAGAATATTAAAATCTGGAAATAAGATTTAAAATTGGTTTTAAATTACAAAATTAAATCTTATTACCAATTTGGTACCAATCTTAGCAAAGAGGATATTATTAGGTCTACATCTTTGCTCCCGCCATTTCCCAAAAGATGGCGCTACTAGCCAGTTATAGTTCAAATAAATAAATCACATCTGTTTTCCATCAGTTTTGACATCTATAAATATAACCTTACATCGATATTAGTTAATTTTTGTTTGCGTCATATAGTTACACTTAATTAAATATGTCAACTTATAAACTGAATTCACGCCATTTGCGGGAGATTTTACTTTTTCATTTCAACATGAAAAAATCGGCGGCTGAGGCTCCTCGGGTTATTTCAAGTACTTATGGTGATGATACTATTAGTGAAAGAACGTGTCGCGAGTGGTTCCAGCGCTTTAAAAGCGGTGATTTTGTTGTTGAAGATCGGCATAGCGGTGGCAGAGAAAAAACTTTTGAAGATGATGAACTGGAGGCTTTACTTAATGAAGACTCGTGCCAAACTCAAGAGCAGCTAGCAAAATCATTGGGAGTAACTCAGCAAGCAGTATCAAAACGCCTGGAACAGCTGGGGATGATCCAAAAACAAGGATACTGGGTACCGTATCAGTTGAAACCAAGAGATGTTGAGCGACGTTTATTTGCTTGCGAACAGCTGCTTGAAAGACAAAAACGAAAAGGATTTCTTCATCGTATTGTTACTGGGGCGAAAAATGGGTGCACTACGACAACCCTAAGCGACGCACATCATGGGGATTGCCCGGCCACACTCCTACGGCGACACCTCGACAGAATATTCACGGATCCAAGGTCATGTTGTGTATTTGGTGGGATCAGCTTAGCGTAATTTATTATGAGCTGCTAAAACCTTCTGAAAAAATTACTGGTGCACTTTATCGAACGCAATTAATGCGTTTGAGTCGGGCATTAAAAGCAAAACGGCCGCAATACGCTGATAGACACGAAAAAGTAATTTTGCAACACGACAATGCTCGACCTCACGTGGCGAAAGTAGTCAAGACGTACCTCGACACACTGAAATGGGAAATTCTACCTCACCCGCCATACTCTCCAGATGTTGCTCCATCTGATTACCATTTATTTTGGTCGATGGCACACGGCCTGGCGGGCCAGTGCTTCAATTCTTTTGAAAAAGTGAAAGAATGGATCGATTCTTGGATAAGTCAAAGGATGAAGAATTTTTCCGACGCGGGATTCGTTTGTTGCCTGAAAGATGGGCCAATGTAGTGGAAAGTGACGGACAATACTTTGAAACATAAATAAGATACCATTTTTTTTTAAATAATTTTTAAAATTAAAAAAAAAAAACGGCGGGAGCAAAAATTCAAAAAAGGAGTGCAAAAAATAAAAATATTCAAGATGAACATTAAAAAAAGTCTAAAAAAAAGTCTAAAATATTAATACCAAGCTGATAAAAATCTCAAAAACAAGATTAAAAAAATCTTGTTATAAGATTTGATTTCAAAAAAGAACTGCAAAAAATAAAAAATTAAAAAAAGTCTGAAAACACGTCTAGAATCTTTTTAATCGTTAACAATCTTAAGAAATAGATTATGAAAATCTGGATAAGATTAGATTTCATAAAAGGACTGCTTAAAAAAAATTAAAATAATTGAACACATTCAACATTAAAATAAAAAATTTAAATTAAAAAATTTTGAAAAGTCTATAATCGTGAGATAATTTCAGATATTGGACAATTTTGAAAAACAATTTTTTTTTTCTCATTTTCAGAAACAAATATTTTATTACCAAAATATTCGAATATTTTTAGCAAATTTTTTTTGTGGTTTCTCTTTTGAGGTAATTTTTTATGACTTTTTTGAACCATTCTGTTATCAACTTATTCCGGCTCATATTATTCCCCATGTTCCCGAAAATTTCAATGTCATCAAAGTATAAGATCTTGCGGAAAAATTGACTTAACTAAATTTTAAAACGCTTTTTAGAAATATTTTTTGTTCCAAATTCATAACAATTTATTTGTTTTATTTTTCTTCATAATCATTTTGCATATTTTGACCAGATGACATGCATAAAATTAACAAGGTATTAATTGGGTTTCTGTTTTAAAATTAGGTAGCTTCTTAGCTAATTTGAATCCCATATTTTGTTTAGTGTTTGAAGAACCTAACTGCTTTCTTAAAATTAAAGCCAAATTATCATTTCGACTAAAAAAAAACTTAAAATTTTTCGCCAATATTTCTCGTAAGTATTTAAAAAATTTTGGGAAAACCTAATTAATAAAAAAAAAACGAACTATTTGGGAACTACCAAAGCTGTAGTGGCGGAACTGGAACTTTAAAAACTCCATCCGATAGGCCATCTCCGGTTTTGTCTTCATTAAGTTCTTTCTTCGATGAATGATCCCCGATTTTCTCTTCTTTATGTTTCTTCTTATCAAGAGCCGCTTTCGATGAATGATCCCCGATTTTCCCTTCTTCAAGTTCTTCTTTGTTAAGAGCTTCCTTCATTGGGTCTTTCATCTCCATTCCGTATTGTTTGATATCATCAGCTTGCTCATTTAGATCTTTTTCGGTTAGGTCACTCTTTCCATCTCCGCCTTTTTGTAGCTCAGGCTCAGATTGCTCGTTAAGAGTCTCTTCCGATAAGACGTCAATCTCGAGGCTGTCTTGGGAAACCTGCTCATAACACTTAAGTAACTCGTGCAGACTAGAGTTGCATTCCAAAGTCGAACGGCGCACAGATTTTAAATGTCCAATCAGATCTCCGAAGTTGTTGGCATAAGATGTATCTTCAGCATTCTCCATCGAATCCGATGCAGTGGTTTTTACATCTACTTGGGTTTCAAGAGTCAAAGATTCAGTAGTTTTTTCATCTACTTGTGTTCCAGCGGTCAAAGAGCATGCCGAAGAAATGGTTCCATCTAAAGCTGAATTCTCCGACTGCGATTTCATAGTAATAGTTTGTGTTTCAGAAGTCAAAGATTCAGCCGTTACTTCTAATTGTGCTGCAGAACTCAAAGATTCAGTCATTTTTACCCCTACTTGTGTTTCAGCAGTCAAAGAGCATTCCGCAGAAATGCTTTCATCTGCAGCTGAATTCTCCGCCATCGATTTAATAGCATCTTCCTCCATTTTCATGAATGACAACATAGTAGACCCAAGAGGTAACCATTCGGGTTCATATGCTATGGTAGGGTCCGCATTAAAGAGACTTTCATTGTTAGATTGAGATTGAAGCACCTCAGCCAGTTCCGACATTATCAAGGACACTTTGCTTTGTAGTTCCATATTTCGCTTTTGCAATTTTATCATATCCTTTTCCCATTGCTCTTTAGCATAATTGACTATATTGGGAAGTGAGACTGTTAAATGTCCTGGATTTGGTTTGAAGTGTGGAACTCGACGTTTGATTATTTGTGCTTGAGCTCCTCGTGTTGCATTTCCAAAACGGCGTGCTAGAACTTTATGTGAGCTGCGCCAGATGGCAGTTAGATTTAGCACACGGCAATGGTTCGGTTTTTCCATAATAGTTTTTTTATTTTTCCAAATTAGTCTTTCCGACTTAAACGAGCTTCACTGCTCTAGAATTTTTATAAATTTATGTTTTTGTTACAACCAAGTTAGATGTTTCAAGTTTTGACAAGTAACTACAGTTTACTTTGTGCTTGAAGTAATTCTCTTCGTATTCTAATTAGAACTTATTACTGAACATTCTGGTAGGGATTTCCAATGAAATCCTTTAAATAGAGCGTTAATCGCTACGGTTTTATACGCAATTTGATTGTAGTTCAGTATGCTCATATATCCGAGACTTGAGCAATCGAGCAGTAGGCAGCGTTTCAAAGCGGAAGAGCTTTCTTTACGGAAGAGTCGCTAGGAATATTTATTATTTTTCTTTGAAAAAGTCGTCTGCCTTGCTCAGCTCGTCTAAATTTCTCAATCATTTATATCTATGATTAGGAATAACTAGCACAAAGTCGAGCTAACAACATGGATGGCTAGATCTATATGGGCCTAAGACGCTGTTTATTTTTGGGAATTTTTAGTAATCCATTGTTGTGGAAAAAAATAATATGTAAAAATCAAATTTCTTGGAATCTCAACTTGGAAACGTCTATAGATGTTTTCCTTGTACCCAAGTTTCTCTAGGCTCCCTAAAATCTAAAAAAAAATCTTGGGATCTCGACTTTAAGACGTACAATTCTAAATAAGCGAAATTACATTAAAAATAGCATATGTTGGTATTTGTAGAGAATTGTGTGTTGCAAAAATAATATTTGGGCATCTTACAACAAGAGAACATGATTTTTTATCGATTAAATTCGTCTTACATATAATAGTAAGGTGGCATACCAAGTTTGGTAATTCGAGAGCCTGTTTGGAGGTTCCATAAATCCAGCTTGGACTTAGACTTCGATTAGAAAAGACTTTTTTAAAAATGATATGACAACTCCACCCAAATTCATCTTTGCGTGGAAGTTTTAGAATTTTGGAAGTTAAAGACTAGATGACCCAGTGTGTTTTTTTCGGCGCGTCCCGTTTTCAATCTTAAATAAAGTAAACCCAATTAATAAAAACGATTTGAATACGTTCTTGTGAGGCAAATCTTACCATGATAACAAACAGTTCATTATCCTTTCTGAATAACCTAAAATTTAAATTTACCAAAAGAGACTTCTGGTTTTAGAGATATCCCTATCGTTCCGAACTCTATCGAAAAGATGGCGTGCTTTAAAATCAGGAGCGGGCGACTTTGGGATACGCTGTACCACTAGCATGCAATAAAACCCGGTATAATGTTTTAAAACACCAAAAGACATTCGATTGCCAAATTAGGTGACGATACCTTTATAAACAATTCAAAAATGGCGAATTTTGAAGCAAAAATGTTTTTTTGACCGATCGTTCTGATGGGATACCAATTCCAGATAAATGGTAAATTTGGTAAAGTGCTTACGTACTCTTAAAAACTTTTGAATGTCTAATTTGGCTACAAGTTCATAATAAACAAACAAAATGCAATCTATTTAGTTCAAAAAAACGTTTTTTTTACCGATTTATCCAATTTTGAGCTATATGATATAGTCAATCATTTTTGATCAAATTTATTAAAGTGCTTAGGTACTCTAAAAAATTTCTGAATGCCACATTTGCCTCCAATATCTTCACAAACAAACGAAGCACATCGAATTTTGTGCAAAAAAGGTTTTTTTGATCGATGGGAGGGATATAATATAGTCAACCGATTGGGATAAAATAAGTACAGTGCTTGGGTACTCTAAAAAATTTCCGAATGCCAAAAGAAATATCTTTATAAACAAACGAAGTACAGCGAATTTGGTATTAAAAAAGTTTTTTTGTGGCCGATTGGTCCTATGGGAGCTATATGATATAGCCAACGATTTTGATAAAATTTGGTACTGTGCTTAGGAACTATAAAAAATTATTGAGCACCCAATTTGGTCTTCTTTATAAACAAATGAATTATTCTTCTAAAACTTTTAGTTTTTATCGGGTTCGTCTGAAACAGCCCTATGGGAGGTGTATAATGATCCTCGATATCAAAAATATAAAAGAAACTTGTCTGCCCTGAATCGAATCTAAATTTGGTTGCTCTAGCTCTTACCATATATAAGATCATACGGACAAGCAGACGGATAGACGGACATGGGTATATCGACTACTCTGTCCACCCTAATCATACTTTAGGTAATGTTGGGGGGTCTTCGACGACTACTTCTGTATGTTACATACATGCGGTACAGGGTATAAAAACACACTTTATAAGCATTTTCATAATTTGTGCTTATAATTCGCAACTCATTTAAGTTAAATAATAGTGTAGAAGTTGCTCTAGATTTAAGACTAAGACACTATAGAACTCACTAAAATATAAAAGATCAGGCAGAATTACACAAATTTCTTGCTTGGAAACTAAATAAATAATAATAAAAAATATACTGATAAAAAAAAGTAAATGTTTGTTAATACAATCATACCACCACCCTTAAAAAATAGTAACTAAAATTTCTGCAATAAATTTCAACGTTTTTATTTTTTCAAAAATAATTGCAAGTTTTTATTTTAATCAATAATTATCATAAATAGTAGTGTAGGTGGGTTGGTTTAAATTTCTTAAATATCTAATTAAAATTATATGATCTTATGCTCAAACTTTGGAATAGCTGAAAACAAATTTAGTTAATGACTTAGTTCCTAAAAATCTTAAAAATTAAAGCCAACAAGCAAAATGGAACATGCGATAACGTCGAGTGCTGGGCTGGCCCATCCAAACATTTTTTTTTCTTTTTGACCAAAAGTTGATGCAAAAAAAAAACAGCAAACTTAACTGAAGTGGAGTTGTGATGTTCAAAGGGAAACTAGAGACTAGAACAACGCTTGAGTGTGTGTGTGTGTGGATGAGTGATCGAGAGATCTTGGTGTATCTATATATAAGGTCACTGGTAAGACCCAAAAGAGGCGCGTCAGTTTTTCCATTAACAAAAAACACCCGCTGCGAGTGCCGTGCTGTGCTCGGCCAGCGTCGATGTGGTCTGATATGCTGCTGTTGCTGCATTGGCGTCCATTTGTATGTTCCAAACATTGTCCACACCCGTATTGCTATAGTAATAATCCGCACTTGTGGCTGCTCCTGCACTTGGTTGCTGCGCTGCATAGGCTGTAAAGCTCTGTGGTGACTGCTGTTGGTAGGCCTGGCTTTCGTCATAGAGCAGCTCCACGCTGCTGGGCGTGCCATTTATGGTGGACTCGAATACGCTAAAGATTTCCGAAGTTTGCGTATAGAAACTATCGCTAGCTGCATTGACCGTACCCGTGTTGTTGTTGTTGACGCCGCCCTCCAGTCCTCCAGCAGGCACATAACTATTTACATAACTATAGTCATCGGTATTATAGCCGGAGCTGCTGGTCAAGCTGGAGGTATCATCGCAGTGCTCATAGATTAACTTTTCCTGTGGCAAGGCATTGTTGCAGACATAACTGCTGCTCTGCTGTAGCGCTGTTGTGTTCTCATAGAGCGTGGAGTTGGCGTAGTTGTTTCCAGGCTGCTGCTGTGGTGCCTCCGTGTAGTAGCTGGCGGTGGAACTGTTGGAGGATACGGGCGAGAATAACATTTCATAGTTGTACATGTTATTGTCATAGTTGTTGGGCACTTGCTCCGGCGCATAGTAGAGCTCATTGCTCCATTGCTGGGTGGACTGCGCTGGATAGTTTGTGGCTGTAAAAGCTGCATTGTAGACATTGGCCAACTCCGTATTGTTGCTGGGCAGCTCGACTGTTGTTGTAGCAGTGTTGGCGGCCTGCCGCTTACGCTTGGCGGCAGCACTTAAAGTCAGCTCTGACTTGGCTTGACGCTTGCTGCCACGCAGACTGCATAGCTTGTCACTTAGAGCTGCATCGCGTGCCAGCATCACCGCCAGACTGCGTACACGTCTGCCGCCGGCTAGCAGACGACGTGCCTCCGTCGAACCCTTGGCCTCAGGACGCGCATGATCATGCGTGCCCTTGGCTTGAAAGTAGATGGCATTGCCAGCGCGTCGCCAGAAATGTGTCACCGGATAGCCACAATGACCACGACAGGCTTGTATCTCCAGACGTCCATTGCAGTTTCTGTTGGACGTAATAAAACCAAACTTAGTAAGCCTGATTTGGTTTTTGGTTCTACCAAAACTTACCTATTGGGACACTGTTTGCCCTGCTGTTTGCGTCGCGCCTTATCGCATATAGCCGGACGCAGATGTACGCTGGCTCCATTGGGCAGCTTGCACTTGGCACTGCAGAGCAGCACACCCAGGCAGCTTTTCTTCAAAATGTTCACATTATGATTGTTGGTATTACGCATGGCCCAGCCACTTGCATGCTTTTTGGCATCCTCATTTTGTGCCGCATAGATGAGACGACAATGTCCATTGGACCAGTCATTAAACTCATCAAATTCATTGACCACCGGCACCACTGTATCATTAATATCCCAATCAATTTGTATGCGTGATTTGGTTGCTGGTGGACTTAATGCTGCTCCACAGGGCACGGAGACGGCCGCCGCCGCCGCCGCACTTAAGGTGTTGCAGTTAATGACCATCGTTTAACAGTTTATTTCTTGTTACCAAAACTCGCGCACGTACCACGTTTAAAGTCAAAAACTGGTCTGAGACTCACGCAACAAAATTCAAATTTTTGTATTCAACACGACTTATAGATACTCGTATTTTTTTTTTCGATCAACTACCCGACAACACGTCCGTTCGCAACGACTGCGCAATGCTGAATGTTTGGCACTGCGACGCGCAGCAGCCAAGTTCCTTTTGACCGAAGCGTCAGCGTCGGAGAGAGCGACGACTTCGGGGTTGTTTCGCTGCTCGGTGCTCATTGGCTGCATGCTGTATTCCAGTTTATCCGTTTATCCGTCGTTTGTTTGTGTGTGTAAAGCATAGCATAATTATTGTTGTATTTCCAGTCGGCTGCGCTTGTTTGATTGGATGGATTGGGGGCAGCTGCTGCCTGCCTGCTTGCCACATTGTGGCAGCGCTTTGGCGCTACGTTCCAGACTTGTGGCACATAAGCACACCTGCGCTTTGGTTATATGTGCATATGGAGTAGATATATAAATAGCATTGTATATGAGCAGCACGAGACAAAGCTGGGCCAGGGCTGATGGCGGATGGGGTACTAAGCTAATTAAGTTTTGAAAAAATTGTATAGCAATTGCTGCCACATGCCACCTGGCAGTTGGTAATGTGGTTCAGCTGTTAGTTGGGCGGCTTAGATTGTGGCTAGTTCAGGAGTAAATTAACATAGCAGTACAGTACAGATGCATGTGTATTTAAGTATGTGTGTGCACAAATTGGGGCTTCCCAACAGGGGCCCTAACGAGAGAAAACCACGCATATGATATATCTGTAATTTGCGTACATGGAAATTTTGTAAACTAAAATATTTTTTTTTGGTAAGTTTTGAAAGTGTATTGTGGTACTTTAGACTTTAAAAACTGTTTTCGGAGTAGACAAAAAGACATGATAGCTCTAAAAAAAAAATTAAAGCTAAGTTTGAGAAAGCAGGAGTATTTTTGAAAATTCCTGCAATTCCGTAATAAAGTAAGGAAATATATCAATTATTACTACACAGTATGAGCCAATGCTAGTAATAGCTATATAGAGTCGATTCAAAGGCCACTGTCTAAGAAGATTGTTCGTAGGAATGTTATATTATGTATGGATCGAGCACATTCACAAAGACCTGAACGCACTCTGTGTACAAAGGATACCAGAGCACTAAATAAAGGAGCAGATAATTAGTTCGTTATATTAAAAATTTCTTATACAGAAACTCGATATACAGAAATTCGTCACATAAAATTTGTTGCAAGGAAATCATGTAAGCAGCTAATATGAAGAAAATTTTCCAGACTTTCCCTAAGTATCGAACTTTTGAGTTTGAACTACAGTACCATATTTTTTTCATAGGTGGGCTCGGGTTCGCACTCCCCTCAAAATTTGATAAAATGGGTTGACAGTTTATTGCGAGCTATGACATATACAACCTTGGTTAAAAAGCAGATTATAAAAAATGGATCAAGCGCTGGGCATAAGTGCGTTGCAGTCGATGGGATATATTTTAAAGGGGATAATATAGATTTTTTTGAATAATCTTGTATTTTGGATATTCCAGAAACTTTTTAATCAAGGTGGTACACGCTTCGAAGTGAACCCTTCAAGTACAAATTCTGGATCCGTACCTGTGAGTGAGTATCCTCAAGTATTTTCCATTACATTGAAATCCGTGAAGCATATCAGCTAGTCCATAGCATCCATAGTATTAAAAATCCACGCAAAAGAGTAAATTCTTCCATACTTTACGAATGTAGTCCTATTTTTTTATTTATAGAAATTGATATCCAAGAGGACTTGAAAACAAAACATATTTGGGTACGGACAATTTTGATTATCTCTTAATTTGAATACATTATAAATCACATTAATTATAAAGTTAAAGTAATTATATATATACTTTTTTGTAAGTTGCTAAACTGTTTTATTTTGAAGAATTCTAGAGGCTATTGAAACTGATATAAGGAAAAAACTAATAGGTCAGTTTTGAGATTTAGAAGAGTAATGTGGTATCTTTTTTTTATATCAAGTAAAATACCTTTTCAATATTTGCTTTTTGGATTTTTATATGGATTACTCCTATTAAATAATACATTTTATAATCCGAGACAATTCGTTTAAACCAAATTATGCAAAAAATATTGCGGTATACTTTCCACATATCTTAAGTTATCCCTCATTATAGATTATCTCGTAAGCCACTGTCATTTTATTTTCAAGCTATCCACTTCCATGAAAATTTCCAATCCTTTACAAAACTCATCTCCAAACTTAGAGCATGTCTAAACGCGAATTATTTTAGACCCAGTCTAAAGATCTTTGCCCTGTCTTAGAATTAAATAAGTCCTAATTTACAATCCTGAAGATCGTCACAGAGCTTTATATCGCCTACGCATGCCCATATGCAAAGTAATTTTTTCGATAAGGTGCAGTAGAGAATGCTGTGTATAGTATGGGGTGGGCCATCTGATGCTTTTTTTGTTAATTGCATTTTATTCGCATATTTTCCAACAAAACTGGACGAATGCAAGTTTGAAACAATATGTGTATGAAAAATAATATAATCTAAATGTCCACCAGGGCTATCACTACAGGCTCGATTGCGAACTTCATTATTATCAATAAACTTTTTTTTACGAAAACTCATCTGGTGTAGATCAATATGCAAAATTCGTTATAAAGTGCTCCTTGCAAGGTGCAATTCGCGGCAAATCATTGACTGTGACCTCAACTCAATTTTTGTATTTTCATAGAAAGACTATTTTAAAAGTACTCCTAAGTGTTTTTCGGTTTTTAACCGATCCATAACTAAAATTGAGCAGTTGTAAACCTGACATATGCCAGAGACCATTATTGGCTTTGGACTGGACTAACACATGGCCCATGCTATATAATCGGCATTTACATGCATATATTATATGCTTGACTTCTGCACATCTTATTAACGAACATTTAGGAAATTAACTCCAAATAGATAAGTAAATACCAGCTTAAATATTCCAATTTAAAGCTATAGTCCCAGATTCTGCTTAATTTAATTATATTCTATGTACGTTTTAAGTAAAATATTTCTTGGATCTTAAACTCCTGGCACAACCAACAAAAGAACCTAACTGCATTTCTTCTCACGATCTCCGTACCGATAAACGGCAAACGGTAAACGTTTGCGAAAAAAAATACAAACGTTATCATAAAGAAAATCATTTTAAAACTTTACTCAAGATCATAAAAAACAATTTAGCACGTAAAAAAATTAAATAAAAGAATTGAGTAAAGAAAGAAAAAAAAGCAACCCTTGCAGCGCCCGAAACCCAAGTCATACCATAACTCATGCATATGAAGTTAGCAAACAAATTCCTTTCATTCTGAGCGATCTTCAGTCAGAGATAAAGCAAACAAACATAATCATTAACACTGACGTAGCAGCAGTTTAGGGTTAAGACAGAAAACCCCATAATTTTCACACTTCCAAGGCAAGATGGAAACCATGCAATTATGACACGACACACAAACAACACAACTGAATGAGCAACCCGTGGTGCCTTTCTTAACCAAGAAAAGAGCGAGAACAAGATTTGGGCGCATAGCACGCGATAGCGAGGATCCGGCAGGACTCAAGAACTTGAAAGGATTATGCGCAAAGGGTGCGCCTGAAGGGGCGTTGACTCGAAAGGAAGTCATGACTGTGCATATAATGAGTGAGAGAGCAGCAACAACTACCTGGCATCTCCATCCCGGGATGCAACTGAACGAAAGTAGGAGTGCCAACTTAATTATGCCAAAAATTAACTGTTCGATTTCAATTACGTCAGAGTCTGCTGGTCAAATTTATTTGACATTTTCCCCCAGGGTGTCAGTCAGGCATGCGGAGAAACTCTTTTGCTGTCTATTAAATTTTAACCAAAAATTACGCATAAATGTCATCGTAAATTTGATGTTTGGCTCAACGACGGTTTTTCGAGTTGTGACAGCGGCGGTGTCGTGGGAAGTAACGCCCTTTCAATTGGTTCTGCGTCTGATTTTAAAGGGATTTGTAACGGATTGTAATGTGTCCTTGGTTTTTGTTTGGGAAACAGTATACAAACATACAGAGTGGTGGCACTTCATGAGATCAAATTGTGAGGGTCATAGTCAATGAAGTGGTTTTCAACTACGATTCCTAAGGTTAAGCTTAGTTCTTCAGTGCTGTACAAAATACATATGTGGAACCTTGGAGCATTGTGCAATTTTGGACAATCTTAGTGATTTTGAATCTTAAATGATTGCTTTAACAATCCTTTTACTACATTGTATTACATTTTAATTAAAGTGATAAATTTAACTATGGTACATTACTTTCAAAAACTGAGCAACGGAAACCCCTCCGCAGTCCTCTTTTTAATCGGGAAAAAAATCCTTCTGACTTTACTGATAGGTGTCCTATTTCGGCATAAGGTTAATATTTACCTTTCCTTGTTTCAATAAATTTCGATGTTAATCAAGAAATCCAATTTCACATTTACTCCCAGATGCGAAAATCTGGCTTAGCATTACTTTAATTTTCTGGGCAAAGAGTAGCTTGAGTTCGTGAGATCGTGTTGAGAAGATCTTCAAGTTTGAATTTAAAAAAAATTACTAAATAATAAAATATATGGTATTTTATATGGAATACAAAAAATTCTACAGTAATCTAGAGATCTTTGAAAATTTGTTGTATTCAGTTCAAGTATTTAAGATTACTTTCATGTCGTATTAAACGATTCGGCCTGTACACAATTCGATTATTGTTATCTAAAAGAGATTTTAAACCACTATCTGAATGGGGAGATGGTACAAATCATACAAAATAAGGTACTCTGTTAAATTTCTCATTATTTCGTCATTATACGAATGACAGTACTTAGACTTTTTGACGTCACAATGCCAATCTGAGTATTGTAGAGCAACGGATCACCTTTTTCTTAGCTGATACAGTAATAGGTTGATAGCTTAACCACTGCGCAAAGAGACTGGTGGAAACGATCCAATAAAAAGACAGTAGTTTGACTAATTTGTGACGTCACACTGCCATTCTGAGTATCGGAGAGGAACAAAGCTGCCAAAATCTTTTATCATTACTTTAATTTTCTTAAGAAATAAAATGTTTCATAGATCCTACGAACGGATAAGATCCATAACTTCTTAATAGCCATAGCAGGCTTTATCTTTGGTCGAAACGGTCAAGATCACTAAGGAACCTTCAAAAAAGACGATAAAGTCTGGAAGGTTATATACTAAGTGACTTAAATGAAAATCTCAAATGTACATAGGTATTTATTTATCTATCCACACGCAAATATACCTTTACATTATTTTTTTAAATTATTGTATTTTTTTTTATTAATTTAAAAAAAAAATATTTTTTTATGAAAATGGAACTTAAAAATGTGTACCTCTAATTTTTTTCGTAATCGATCAAACTTATGAGCCTGACAAAACGCTATAAAATTTTTTTTTTAATTTTAAAATTTTGAATTTACGTCCAAAATAGAATTTATCTTTAAAATGTAATAAAATTATCGAGAAATTGTATATGAGGAGATACGAACATACCTTTTTGACAAAAATAAGTTCCAAATACATATAATCGAAATGTAACTATTATTTAACAATTTTTATGTAAGCCCCAAATTATCTATTTGAGCGTCAAATATAATATAATAAATAAAAAAATAATATATTATAATACAAATCATGAAATAATTCTTTCAATTAAAATTTATCTCTAATTTTTGTCTGCATTAAAAAGTAGGTATTATTATAAACTAAATTTAGAAAAATCCGACGATCAAATAATTTATCTACTTTTGCAATATGTTGTAATCTTTTAATTAAAATTGATAACTCTTTTTTTTGCAATAAAATGAATGTTGAAAAAATCCAACGATCAAATAATATATTCACTTTTCAATATTAAAGGAGATATCGGTTTATACGCTTAGCTCAAAATTTGTTTCAAAAAGATTTTTCCCAACTAAACATTTCTCTCCTATGTCCCCTACTACACTTTTTTTATTCCATCATCCGGCTAACGAACTATTGAAGCATTATGAAAGCACTTTCATTTTTTTTCTTATCGAGCATTCAAAGCATTCATCTATCCAACTCGATAACAATTCGCAGTTAATTAACTGCGCTTTCCGCTATTAAATCTATAGTCATCTCTTTCATGCCCACTGCAAGTAAATGCGCCTAATTAAAACCGCATAGACGGAAATCATTCATTTGGCAACCAAATGAAAACATGGAAAATGCCAAAAGATCTATTTTCTTAGATAAGCCAATGAGCTGAGTTAAAACAACCCTCCCAAAAACGATCCAACTGACCGACTGATTGCTGACAAACTTACTTAGTAAGTATCATAGCAGTGTGGTAAATGATTTAAACCAAGTTTCATAATTTTTCATTGTTCAACTGGCATTTCCACAAAACTGATAAATGAAATACAAAACATAAACGGCAACAACTATATACATCGTATACCATACAAAGAGATCGAGTCAAACCGATAATACCTTTCACACTCTGCGTGAGTCCGGCAATAGAGCGCCGCGTGTATCCTGCGGTGCGGCTGATCGTTTGCTCACGATAGCTGACAAGCCGAAAAACCAGTAAAAATTTTTATTTCTGCCTTACAGGAAAATTGAATTGTTAAGGCTAAACATAAATACAATTCCATCTGGTTAAGAGCGCGCTGGGACAAGTGCTCGAACAAGTTGGAACATTTTGTTAAGTAGCTCAGCTCTGTAATCCCCCAAAACAAAGGCAACAAATAAAATGTTGTCCCTGCTCAGGTGTTGGTCCAGCTAATGAGCTTAGACCAGGACACTTTCACACTGCTTATTGGTTTAACTGTAGCAGTAGCAAAATATTTTCATAATTTCCCACGCAAATTTCTTTGTTTAATTTTTTGGCGGAATTTCTGTTTTTCATTATTTATTTTTTTTTACATAACTTGTTACTTGTCCAGAGGCGAGTGAAAGAAAAATTATGGCATTGGATTACATTTATGTGTATTAAAATTTCTCCCACAATCTAAAATTTCAAGGGCTCTATCGTGGCATATTCCGGTACCCGCATTTGGTAATCGTGCGTCAGTCAATGAGCAGACTTAGCGTCGTCGTCGTCGACATCGCCATCGTCGTCTATGTTATCCATAAGTATATCGTAGTTATGTATAGATTTGTGTGCGCTATAAGCGCGTGGCATTGTTTTGGGCTATGGATTAGGGTGTGGGATCTTAAATGAGGCCAGCTTGGCGAAATTAGTTAAGTTGGCAATGTTTAAAAAAAAAAACTCTCACATTCAAAATTGTATGTACCCTGGAAAAGATACAAAATACCTTACAATATACATATAATAAGTAGAATATTGTACGATATATGTGTACTGTTTAGAAGACTACCAAAACAACGATAAATTTAAAATGTATCAATTAAAAAAATAGTCCATTTTTTAATCTAATTATGGTCATACTAACCAAAATTTTATGGATTCGCAATTAAAATGAAAAAATCAAAATGTGAAGCAATTCGATACAATACCATTCAAAAAGAACTTTGTATAGAAAAAACAGGTCAATAAATCGAATTCTAAAAATCCGCTATATTTGAGGGCAGTGGCAAAGTAGCAGGGATGGACAAGTAATTTGAATAACAAAATATTTTTTATTGTAGTAATAAAATTTTTTCCCCGTTTTTTTTTTTAGCTTTTGCCCAAATTTCGGAGGTCCGACCACTGTGCAGTGAAGTTATATTCCATTGAAGACCACTTTAAAATTATTAAAGAGTACTAAAAAAACAATTATCAAAACGATTTTCGATACATATCACCTTCAGCAATAAAGCTAATTTCATTTTGAATGGGACGGCCAAGAAGCAAACGAGAATATTCGTTGACATCAAGAGAAGCCGATGCATCCTAAAAATTGATAATGTGAAGTTCATTATCGCCGAAAGGCTTCATCGCACCTTAATTTTTGGAAATTAACCTGGCGACACCCTTACCATCAATTCGTACCGATACCATTGGATGTTCACTGACTTTTTTTTTGCACAACCTGATGAAATTGACTTGCATGATAATTATTTCCAACAAGACGGTGCAAATACTTACCAAAAATTCGCACGTCAATTCGAATGAATTGCAGGCGCTCTTTGGAAATCGCTTAATCTTGCATATCATGCGACTTCACGCAATAAGACTGATTTTTAAGGAGTTTAAATAATTATTAAATCTAATTGTTTGTATAGCCTGTACATAGAGGCTAGAAAAGACATCAGAGAGCCCTAAAGTATGATCAAGCTGACTAAAAAAGTTTATACAAACATTGCTATCTATTCGTTCATGTTAACGAATGGATCTCTCGTATTCTGAGAGCCACACCACTTAAATTTACCAGCTAGATCTATTATTATGGTTTTTAAAGAACCGGTGAAACTGTTCAAAACTGTTCAGACTTGAGAAGCTTAAACAGACATAGCTATCTACTCGTTTGTACTTATAATCGCCTAAATCTCATGTATGATTAGAGCTACAGGAACTTGAACTAGATCTTTTATTATGGTTTTTAAAAAACCCGTAAAACTATTCACAAAAAATAGTTTTTTCCAAGAAATTTTTTAAAATTACACCAAGTATCTATAGTATATATTTCACACCATAAAAAACGCATTTTGCACACTTGCCCAAAAACAGACAAAGCAATTCGCGCTACGCAATAAAATCTAATTAGTAAACTTCATATACCATCTAATCGCAAAGAACTAAAAAATTTCAGGTACTCGTAGCTGGAAAAAAACATTGCAATTCGACATGGTGACGACACTTGAGCACAACAACGAAGCAAAGAGACAAAGGACACACGCTCTCCTGGCTGCTGGCTCCTGGTCGCAGGCCAACAACCCCCTACCGAACACTGTTTAATCAAGCGCAAAAGCAAAAAGTTGGCAACAACAATGAAGAGTTTAAAAATAAAATAAAAAACAGTTGAAATAAAAAATTTTGCAATTTTTAAAAATCAAATGCACATAAAGTGGCAAGTTCCCGGAGTCCTGGACGTGCGCCGTGTGTCGAATGTTGTCAATATTTCCGGTGTGTCTAATGACAAACGCATGTTTACATGAGTGCGAACACATCCGGAAGGGGGGGAAGATCTATGGATGGGTTTGGGCGCTGATTGCGGAGGTTGTGCGGCGGCCATTATACGGTGATTTTAAAGCAAAGGATTTGCCAACTGCCAGTTGACGTTGGCAATTAAATGGATTTACTCAAGCGTTTTGGCTCTATTCACTTTTTTGATAAGGCAATTTATAAATGATGGGCGCAATAGGGCTGGGACTAGCAAGCGGCGAGGTAAGTGAGTCCGAAATATGATAAATGTATTTTGAGGGTTTTAAAACTTTTAAACATTTAATTTTTTGTGGTGTTTGATTAAAGTGCTTAAAGCAATACCTTCGCTTCGAAGACCGGATTGAGAGGATCTTTAAAGCTGAATTTAAACAAGATTTACCAGTTAATGCACCTATATGGTATTTTATAGGGAATAAAATAATTTCTACCGCTGCTTTATTTTGAAAATTTGTTGTATTCAATTCAAAGCGATTAGGATCAAAGTCAACAAGCAATTAAATTTGTTGGTAACGTAACGCCATTCATAGCTTCGATTATTGTAATTTTTGTATAAAATTTAGGACTAATAAATTGCTACGCAACTGTACACAAAATTTTACAAATTTTGTCGGAAATGGAAATATCAAAATTTTCTTAAAAAAAATTAAAAATTATTTTTTCTTTAAATCAAAAAACAAGGTATAGATGGAACATCGTGGGAAACATTTCTAAACTTATTTAGAGGTACCAAATTACAAATTTTTAATTGCCATTCTAAAAACTTATATTACAATACCATTTTTAAAGATAATTTATTTGCTTTAGTGCAACTTTTATCATTTAAAGGGGTTCCTATATTGTAATCTAATCGGCTTCAGGTTTTGTACACGATTTGTTTATAAGGAAGTAGAACATATTAACATTCCACTTTGTTGCAAAAGATTAAGTATTAACACGTATCTGGAGATATGGGACTGAATCAAATCGCTAAAAGTAACAAAACATACAGAAGAAGGTAATCTGCAATATTTCTGGATGCGAATGCAGTAATTTGTGACGTCACAATGTCAATGTGAGTATCGCAGAGGAACAGATCTCCTGCTTCTCAGCAGATACAATGATAAGTTGATAGCCCAACTGCTGCGCGAGGAGACCGATGGAAACGATTCTATAAAAAGACAGTACTTTGAGTTATTTGTCACAATGTCAATTTGAGTATCGCAGAGGAACTTTTGTCCTTCTTTTGTCCTTCTTCTTCTTCAGCAGATACAGTGATAGGTGATTAGCCTAATCGCTGCACAAAAAGACTGGATGATCATTCTAATACAAAGAGAGTACCTTGACTATTTTGTGACGTCACAATGTGAATCCAAGTTTCGCAGAGGAACAGATATCTTTTCTCTCAGTAGATACAGCGATAGGTCCATAGCCTAACCGCTGCGCACAGAGACTTGTGGAAACGATTCAATAAGAAGTCTGAAGAGGAGATGCTTCAACCATCTCCTGCTGACCTCTTCTGGAAGTCTGATCGATTAAGAATACCCTAAAATATTTAAAATATTAAAATAAAAATTGTTCCTGGATTTTCATCGATCTAGCACTATAATGCTTATTATTAGAAAACTGATCCTCTTTCCGGCTTGCCAGTAAAATTCACGCTATGAGCAGTTACACCTAAGTTGGCAGCATCGTATCTAGTACCCACTGAACATATTCACTCTAGGTAAAAATATTGTCATTGCTCCTACAGCTAAAGTTTATTCAACTGCATTTTGAATGTCAATTAACTTAAATTGCTAGTTTTGACTTCCAAAGCAACCAAAAACTATTAACAGCCAGACGAAAAACACGCATCATCCACAGCCATAGATCAATTAAGGGCCAGTTTGGGTAGACATATAAAAAAAGTTCATACACAAAACATATCCATAACAATAATATGGAGTGCATTAACCTCAGCTCAAACTATTTGACTTGCATGCATTTGTGGTGTATCTTATAGATACATTCAAGCTTAGGCTGCGACTTCCGCCTTAAATTGTTGCCACTGCAGTCGAAAACTTCGCCTCACTCAATTTAATTTAATAAAATTTTGGTTCTTGTTTTTGTTTTGTTTGTAGGGGAGTTCATCTCTATAACGCGCACACTTTTAACTATTTTTGGGGTGCTTTTGTATAATTATTAATAATATGTATTTCTCTTTATGTGATATATATGGTTGTCAAAAAAGTCTTGCGGTATTTTTATTGAATTTTCAATTGTTCATAAAATTGGTTATAATAATGCGATTTAAGTCAAATATGCGCCGTTTTGTTCGATGACGAGTTCCCAACAAGATGCCAACTTCATAATGCCCCTCTTATAGAAGCTCGCTTCCCTATTGTCAAAAAACTCGGAGAGCCAATTTTCACAGGACTCTCTTGTGGACAACTTCCGATTACCAAGCGCGTTCGTCATGGACAGAAATAGGTGGTAATCACTTGATGCGAGATCCGGACTATACGGTGGATGCAAAAGAACCTCCCATCCGAGCTCCCGGAGCTTCTGGCGCGTCACCAAAGATGTGTGGCCTGGCGTTGTCCTGATGGAAGACAATTCGGCCTCTGTTGATCAAAGATGGCCTCTTCTGCATGAGTGCTGCATTCAAGCGGTCCAGTTGTTGGCAGTACAGGTCCGAATTGAGCGTTTGGCCATAGGGGAGCAGCTCATAGTGGATGATTCCCTGCCAATCCCACCAAACACATAGAAGAACCTTCCCGGCCGTCAATCCAGGCTTGGCCACCGTCTGGGCAGCTTCCCCGCTTTTCGACCACGACCGTTTACGCTTCACGTTGTCGTAAGTGACCCACTTTTCATCGCCAGTCACCATCCGCTTCAAAAACGGGTCGATTTTGTTGCGATTCAGAAGCGATTCGCATGCATCCATACGGTCAAAAATGTTTTTTTGCGTCAAGTCGTGTGGCACTCATACATCGAGCTTCTTTTTCAATCCAAGCTTCTTCAAATGGTTTATAACGGTTTGATGACTCATGCCCAGCTCTTGGCCGATGCTACGGCTGCTACTATGCCGGTCTCTTTCGATCAATTCAGCGATTTTATCGCAATTTTCGACAAAAGGCCTTCCGGACCGTGGCGTATCTTCGATCACCTCTGCACCAGAACGAAAACGTTGAAACCATCGTTGTGCGGTGGAAATGGAAACTGTATCGGGTCCATAAACTGCACAAATTTTATTGGCAGCATGAGATGCATTTTTGCCTTTATCGTAGTAGTACTGTAAAATATGCCGTATTTTCTCTTTATTTTGCTCCATGTTTGCGACGCTATAACTCACGAACGACTAAAAGCAAACAACAATTAATCAAACACGTAATAGCACGTGAAAAGAGCTTTCCAAAAAGCTCTAGCGTGAACCGATGCGACGAATACAACTAGAACTACGCGCTTGCAAAGACAAGCTTGCGGAAATACCGCAAAACTTTTTTGACAACCTAATATATACGGAGTATATGAGTAAATGAGTGTGCACATAAAACTCAGTCATAAACAAAATGGCTGCACTTGAGAGACGAGACGAAAGGAGACGCTGCTGCAAAGTTATTTATTCAGATCGGGCATATAACTTCAATTAATCTCAATTAAGTGGCAAAAATTCATGACGTTGTAGAGTTTTGTTTTAGGGTTCAAAGCGTGAGCATAGCCCTTTTTTTCTAGATACAAAAACTTTAGTTTTGAGGGTTAGACCTTGGGCACATCAATTTTTATAACTTGTTAGAAGTTAAAGTTGTAAATTTGAAGTCTACAAAATATGCAAGATAATGACAGGAAATAGGGTTTGGCAATAAAACTGAATTGAAAAAAAGTTGTAGGAATTGGGAATAAAATATTTAAATGCATAATTTAAAGTGCTTTGGATGTATTCTTTTATTTTAGCAATAGGTATTTCTGCATAGATTTCTGAATGCAAATGGCATATCACATAATCTGCGACTTCACAATGTCAATCTGAGCACCGTAGAGGAACCGATATTCTTTTTCACAGCAGATAGCTTGATAGCTTAAAGATACTTCTGGAAACGATTCCATAAAAAGACTAAAGAGGATATGTTTCAACTATCTCCTGTCAATCTCTCCTGAGAGAGATGAGGTTACTTACTTCCGCAAAAAATGTATGTGAATTTGGTGTGGGATTAATCAATTTTTCGGTCGATCGGGATCGACACCCACCCGGCAAGGAATCTACTGACTCGAAAGATATATATCTTTTGACTTCATTTTCGCTCTAATTATTCTCAAAAATTTATTTAGCATTCCCGAAAACTTTTAAAAAGCTTTTCATCGATAAATTTTTAAGTTGTTACCTAAATAATCAAAATTACACCAAGCGTCGATTAGTCTGGAAGCCAAAGTTATTATTATGTCAAACAGACTACTTCTGTTAATCTCAGTTTGCCTTAAGCTCCGCCATGCCAGTGCTCAAAAGACACCCCAAACTGCGGTTTCATCAAGACTGTCAGACCAAACATATTTTCACACATCAACGAGTAGCAACATTTTAATAAAAAAAAATTAAAGTAAATTTTTTGTGTGCTCCCAACCTTTGCAGAAAATTGCGACAATCTGCTGCTGTGCTTCGAGAACTTGGAACAATATTTCAGGCACTTGAGTGCGCATGGACCGCAGCCGCAAGCTCTGCCAACCACCCGGCCGAGATCTCTCAAAACGTTGGCGGCTCTGGCACTACAGTTTGTTGCAAATATATGAGTGGCCTCTTGACAGATCTCGTCTTTGCTGTTGTTGCAAGCTCAAACTGTGCCACTTGAGTGTTTTGTGTTGCATTGTGTTTTTGTGGCAGAGACGCGACATGCTGAAGCTTCCTGTGGCTTGATGACGCAGTCGCTCCCAGCCAGACATGTCAAAAAATTCTCACGCATCGCTTGCAGATGTTGTGCAAAATTTTTACAAGAGTGGGAGATCTTGTGGTAAAGTAAGGAATACGCAGCTAATTGTTTGAACTGACCTAGGTCTGGGTCAGCTAAGCCGCCAAAGCGATCGATTTCAGTACTGCAGCTGCCAACAGCAAGAAACACTCAAAAACTCAAACCATATTTGAAATATTTTAATAACTTTTGTGCATATTTAAATGACATTTAAAACAGTCGCAACTCTCAAGTGACCACCATGCCAAGACCCTAAGGCCTGCCTTCCAACAAAGAACCGAGCACGCCTCTCTAAGCCAATGTGATCCAATACAATGCGCAACTGTAGAGAAAACTCCGAGCAACAATTGCCGCACGATAAACCACTCGAGTAATCAATCAAAGCGATAGGCAGTCAGTCGACCCAAGTTCTACATCTTGTAATGAATATTTAAAGATTCGAAATTATCGCATTGCTTCGTCTACGGCGCGGGGGGCCAGCGGCATTTTGCATAAATGATAGCAAAACAATAGAGACCTATATCGTAATGCACTCAGGGGTGGGGTACTTTGCATATATGCACTCCTAAATGCGATAATTTGAACACAAAAGTGCCGAGTAACATATTACGTCTAATCTCTATAAGAAACATTTTCTTTCATTTTTTTGTAATCAATACGAAAAAAGGTCGAGACTTGCGAGCTGGTTTCCTTTTGAAGATCTGGTTCAAGTGAGCAAGCGTAGCAAAATGTGAAACAAATAACAAAGAAAGGAAACTTAAGGCAGACTGCTTGAGGAGGGGTTGAAAGGTTGCCAGGATGAATAAATGCCTTGCGATATTGTAATGAGCGTGACGTCTTACTATATTTGTGGCCAGACAAGAGCCAGGGCTGCGCTCCTTTCCTGCTAAGTATTTCACACCATTGTGCACATTTTGTTATATAAATAGGGCTTAATTTCTACTTGTTGGTTGTGCTCCGAACTCAAGAGCTCTAATCAAAAGCTTGAGCGGAAAGATGCAGCTCACCACTTGGCTGCCTGAACTGGCTGTATAATTTGTGGTTTAAAATGGTATTTTATTAACAACTTTAGTATTATTTAAAATACTAAGTGGTGTTTGATTTCCGCTTATTTGCATATAAAACTTTTATAAACTAGTAATTGTAATTTGAGAAATTCTTTATATGTACATATTAAGAAATGTAAAGTTTTTCTAGCTCACTGTTTATCTGTACAGTTGGAAACATAATATTTTACCATTCTCTGTGACTTATTTTAATGGAGCATTTTGTTTATTTTACGTATTTTTTTGACATTTACCAACACATTAAACTTCTTTCAGCAATTTTCTCAACTTGGTAGAGAACTTTCGGATTGAACTTTATGTAAGCTTTGATGGTTTATGAGAAGTTCTGTTTTGAGAAAGATAACACCAAAGTGGGTTAGTGTTGCGAGTAAAAGACAACATGGGCGTAGTCGGAGACAGGCTCTGAAAACCCTACA
>JBAMAX010001549.1:0-61823 GCA_037043745.1 Chymomyza amoena
GTTTTTTAAATTTTTAATTTAATTTTGTATAATAATATAATTATCAGGCTTAAAAATTGGGAGCTTTTGAATTTTAAGGCTAGTACGCAGCAGTTGTAAATCGTCTCAAAGAAAAAAATTCAACCTATTTTGTGTGGAAGAAAAATTTTATGGCTAGAGTGCTGGTCAAACAGTGCTGCCCATGAATAGACAATTGACATGTAGATGGCGCTACCAACAATAGATGGCGCCAAAAAGAAAAATATTGAAATCACATGTTTTTTCAAAGCGATTATAATTGGTCTATAAAATATTAAAAAGTAAAAAAAAGAATCGCCATAAAAAAATATTATTTAATATTTTTTATTATTAATGCCATTATTGTTAGTTGCAAAACTCAAGAAAAAATTGAGTTGGTAGGTAAATTCATATTTAATACGCAGAGCTGAGATTTTTAAGAGACGTAGGAATTTTGAAGTGAATTAATATTGCAATTCAATTATTTTCGTCGTTCCGAAATTGAATAAAGTAGAAGCTTGGTTTTTAAATAATTTTATTAATAACTTTAAAAAATGACAATACTTATTTTAATGGATCTTTAAACAAATTTGCTTTGGTTCCAAAAAAGCATGAAGTTAATACTTGGATTACTAGTCCCATTTCTTCTTCTTCTTATGTGGCCATAACAACCCGATAACCGGGATACGGCCTGCCTTAAAACGTCTCTCCAGGCGCCTCTGCATTGCGCGCGCCTTCTGCAGTTGGTCACACCGAGCGAAGACAGGGCCCCTTCCACTTGGTCTTTCCCACGCAGACACGGTCGTCCTCTCCGCCGACGGCCGCAGACTACCGCATCGAACACACGTTTAGCATCCTCGTCCATCCCAACGACATGTCCGAGCCAGCGAAGCCGCTGGATGTTGATACGCTGAGCAACGTCCATGTCGTTGAAGAGCTCATACAGCTCCTGGTTTGTGCGGATGCGGTAGTCAACGCCAACTCGAATAGGACCAAAGATCTTGCGCAGTACTTTCCTCTCGAAAACTCCCAAGGCAGCTGCATCAGTAGGCGACATGGTCCAGGCTTCCGCGCCGTAAAGAAGCACTGGAAGGATGAGTGCCTTGTAGAGTGATAGTTTTGTCGCGCGAGAGAGGTCTGTACTACTCAATTGCCTATTGAGACCGAAATAGCACCTGTTGGCAAGAGTTATTCTGCGCTTGATCACTTGACTAGTCCCATTTATAGAATTTTATTAATAATTTAAAAAAATGCAAAACTTATATTAATAGATCTTTAAAGATCATTCTTAGTTTCGAAAATGAAAGAAGTAAAAACTTGGCTTATAAGTCGCATTTATAGAATTTTTATAATAATATTAAATAATGCCAAAATTTATATTATTGGGTCTTTAAAGAAATCCGCCTTGGTTCCGAAAATAAATAAAGTCAATACTTGGATTACTAGTCTCATTCAAAGAATTTTATTAACATTTTTTTAAAAATGCCAAAACTTATATTAATAGATCTTTAAAGATCATTCTCAGTTTCGAAAATGATAGAAGTAAAAACTTGGCTTATTAGTCGGACTTAAAGAGTTTTTATAATAATTTCAAATAATGCCAAAATTTATATTATTGTGTCTTTAAAAAAATCCGCCTTGGCTCCGAAAATGAATGAAGTTAATACTTGGATTACTAGTCTCATTTAAAGAATTTTATTAATAATTTTTAAAAATGCCAAAACTTATATTAATAGATCTTTAAAGATCATTCTCGGTTTCGAAAATGAAAGAAGTAAGAATCTTAAGAATTTTGTAAAGAATTAAAAAAATACAAAATTTATATTAATGGATCTATTCAACTTTTAATCGAAAATCAGATAAAAGTGAATCTTTTTGATTTAAAAAAAAAAGTTAAATTTTCAATATAATCGCTTACATTAATTTATTGGAATATTTTTTTTTGTTCTGCATCGAACCATTATACGATATGTGTGACAATCCTATTCCGCTCACGTTTCCATGAGCGCGGCTCACTTTTATTTACTTTAATTTTTTAAAATTTAATTCCTTAGTAGTTACTTTGACTTACTAAATCTGTTGATTTTCACTCATCATGCTAAAATTTAAGAAAATGCATCCCACCAACCTTTATTTTTACTCCAATTTTGTTTAACCTTGCCAACTCGTTAAAAAAGCGCATAAACTTGATATTGTTCTCAGCCTTTCCAACGCAATTAATTGGAAGCAGTGAAAGTAAAGAGTAAAAGTAACGAAAGTAAAACCTTAAAAGCAGCTTGCAAATTTCCACGAATTTTCCTTGCACGTGCCGTCAGTCGAAAAACGAAATTCTAGAGCTTAGTTTGCAGAGTACAATATCTTAAATGAAATCTCTTTTTTTACCTAAAATTTATCGATTTCCACGATTAATCGTGAAAGCTGCAGGAATTAATTTCTTGGAGAGTCCCAGCTTAGCTTACCGCAGTTTTACTTTCTTTTTTTTTCGTTTACTACATTTTTCCGCTATTCGCAGTAGTACAATGCTAACTGATAAGGATTAAAGGATAACGAGGCAGGTACACACAGAACACACATCTAAAGTAACAACACGAAGAGCAAACAAAAGAAACAGAAACAAACAACAACAAACGGGTCAATGTGTAAAGGCAGAGAGAGCAGTAAAGCCATGTGCTTGAGTTTGATGTTCAAGCTGCAAGGGGGGCATATAGGGGGGCTGGGTAGCTATACGGTTATTTGCACTGAAAAGTAAAACTAACAAATCTCGATAATGGCGCGTATATGTAACAAACGTTGGAAGTAAACACACACACACAATGAGCCGCAGCCAAATGCAATTAAATTACAAAAAAAGGCAATGGGAAAAAAGTTGGTTAAGCAAAAAGCACAAAAAAAAAACAAAAAGTAGAGTAGCAAAGAAGACCAGAACAAAAAGAACGTAATAGAATGAAGTAACTGTTAAGCCAGCGAAAAGCACAAGCAAATGATAACGGCCAAAGTAGCAGTAAGGTGTGCTTAACTTTTGCAATGCGAAAGTGTTGACGTGGCAGCAACAACAACAAATAACAAGTAAACAATGGTCGATAAAAGTATTTGGACAGGACTCTATGAAATGCTAGATTATTTAGTTCGAAGGCCGAACTAGCTAGTGCTATTGAATTTAATATTAAATTTAGTGTGAAATACTAGATTTTAATTGTTAAAAAAAAGTAAAAATAAAATGAAATAAAATAAAATACAATAAAATTATATAACATGAAATAAAATGAAATAAATGAAAAAAAAAAGAAATAAAATGCAATCAAATAAAATAAAATAAAACAAAACGAAATAAAATATAGTGAAAAAAAATAAAATGAAATAAAAAAATGTTATGAAATACAATACAATACAGTACAATAAAATAAAATACAATAAAATAAAATGAAATACTATACAATAAAATGAAATGAAATAAAATAAAGTGAAATAAAATGAAATGAAATAAAATGAAATAGAATAAAATGAAATATGTTGTAAAAAAATGAAAAAAAAAAAAAATGAAATGTAATAAATCAAAATAAATTGAAATAAATAATCATTTTGATAACAAAATGCACTCGATTTTTAAATTTATATTTACTAATTCCTATTTCGAAGATCTTAGGCTCGAAATATTCATGAAGGAATCTCTTTCACCGTAAAGCTTAGTAATTATTAATTTAATTTATAAATAAAAGAGATAAAACCAGTAAAATAAAATAGATAAAACAAAATAAATTAAAGTGAAAAATAAATATTCAGTTTGATAACAAAATGCAATCGATTTTTAAAGTAATATTTACTAATTCCGATTTCGAAGGTCTTAGGCTGGAAATATTCGTCCAAGAATACTTTTTCACCGTAAAGCTTAATAATTAACAATTTAATTTCTAAATAATTTAAACAAATATATATTCAAGCCAAAACTTCTGTAAAAAACGAAGTTTCCTTTTTCGTGGAAACAGCTTTTACAAGATAGTGCTAAGATGCTGATATGAACAAATTAGTACAGGGTGCGCCATTTGAATGTGGTCGATGGAAATATTGAATAACTTTGACAGATTTCCACCGATTGACGTCGTCGAACACATTTTGGAAAGGTTATTGCATTACAATTTTAACCATGAATCGATTCACGCCCAAAGAACGCGCGGAAATAGTGACAATGTTCATTAAATGTAATTGCCCGATTTTTGGGAGCGAATTTTAATGACTGATGAGGCCCATTTCACGCTATCTGGCACTGTAAATAAACAAAACTGTCGCATTTGGGGGAAAGAAAATCCTCATACTATCCATCAAACTCCACTGCATGATCAGAAAGTGACTGTTTGGGCCGGTGTCTGCTTCAATATTTCCATCGACCACATTCAAATGGCGCACCCTGTATATCCTTCCTCAACCTTTTTTTTTTCTATGTTATGTCTTCAGTAATAAAATGAAAAGCTGAAGGTTAATTATGTTGAACAATTTGGGAGTGAAGCTATCGTGAGTTAGAATTTTTCAATAGCTTTGTCGGGCAAATGTGCAGAAGTGCCAGGCTTACTCCATGCTCAAAATCGGAAAGCTTATACAAGTGCCATGTGCCTATTATATTTCTGTTCAGAAAAGTTTTTGGGAAAAAATAATATATAATTTTTATATAATTGCAATACAAAATATTTATACAATCGTGTCTGGATATAGTGAACTAATTATTGCAAGGCCTGTTCACAGTATCAAGAATGTTCACTATACCAAGCTTGACATTTTTTGCTTAAAACTCATTTTATTAGTACAAAATTGCCATTTGTGCAAGAGATCATTAAAATATGTATATTTGTAGGAAAATGAAAAGATAAACAAAACAAGTAATAACGCCAAGAAACAGCTTATCTTGCAGCAATCAAAAGTATGAGTGCAATTAAGGTGAATACCCGCTTTCGTTTGTGATTCCTTTTTGTGTTTTTTCGTTCGTTTCTGCTTGAAAATGCTTTCAAAACTTGGTTCACTATTTAGAGTTTTTCGATTGTTCACTAAATAGTTTATTCTATCTAAAAGTTTTGGTGTTCATTGTATATGGAGGTCTTCGCTATACAGGGTGTTCACTATAACCAACTACGACTGTACTTGCTAATTCTGGATATAAAGCTTCATCGAACAGAATTACTTATTCGTAGCGAAAATAATATGTCGCCAATACAAATGAGTTGATCTATTTTCTTGTTATTGTATTGACTAAAGATTTTTACGGAATTTAATTTTTAAGACTTTCGCCAATGCTTCTGGGTTTTTAATTTGTTTTGACCTACAAAAATTTTGTATTTTTCCTTAGCGCTAAAAATTATGGGCCTAGCTGCTGTCTTTGCTCTAAGTTACGGGTTCAATATAATAACACAAATAAATAAATTAAGTTTGAAAAAAACATATACCCAAACGTAAATTAAATTTAATTTTCTTGAACACCATTTTGAAAATATGAAGTAAAAGTTGCCTGGGTCAACTTAAAGCTTGTGGAAATATGGACTTTACGAAGTGGAAATTTAAGATTTTGGTTATTGAAAATATTTGATAGGAACTGTTTCAATAGTATATATGGAAATAAAAAATTTATAACATTAACAACAATATGTACCAAATTCACAATATTCGATATTTGTGGTGCATGCGGCGGAGAAATATAGTTGCTGAACTTGTAGACGAGCTTACCATATGGACTTGCTCAAATACATTTTCCCATTTATTAAAATTATATTTTTAAGAATATACAGAAAACTTTACCAAATATTTTTTTCAAGGTAGCTTGCCTGAGAGTTGTATGCACAAAGCATAAATAGCAGAGAAAAAATATACGAAGTAAACCACAACATGCACAAAAGCTGAAAGAAATATATTGCACATGACCAAATAAAATTTTGTTTTTCTTATTTCAACAATACTTTTATCTGTTTATATTTCCAAGAATTTGCCAGAATCATAAATGCAATATACGCACAAAACTGTGCTGCATTATTATTAAATTTTGTCAAAATACTTTTACCGTCCACTGTGCAGTGACAGCGCAACTAGCAAAACAACAACTGATATTTATTTTCTTTACGCTTTCTGCTCTTTTTTTTATTTTTAGCTCAACGGTGCAATAAAAGCGTGAAGCAGCGGTTAAGGCAATACTAACAGTTCAAAAGCAAACCGCAAAGTGAATAGAACAAAGTGAGCGCAAGTGCGTGCGGGAGAGAGAAAGAGCGAAAAAAAAAAAACGCCAGCGGTTAACGTGAAAGCGGCTTTTGTGTGCGTGTATGTCCGTGTGCTACTGGCCCAATTGGCGGAGAGTGAGAGTTTTATCGACAACAACAACAACAGCTCTAAATGGCGCAAGCTGCAGTGACGTTGACGCAAACTGCAGCAGCAGCAAAAGCGTCAGCGTCAAAGCCTGACATTCTGACGCAGCGCTGCTTTTAAAGCCAAGGCAACAAACCTAAAACTGTTCACCAACTATTAACCAGTGCTCTGAATGCCTGCAAAAATTGTCAGTGTTAAACAACAACAACATAAAGCACAACAACAAGATAAACAAAATTTATATAAAAGAAATTTATGCGCGCGTATAAAACGCTGCGGCGCCGACGTCGACGCTACGTGTAACATTGCTGCCGCTGCTAACGTCGTCGTCGTCGTCGCAGCAGCAGCAACAGCAACAACAACTACAACAGCACCAGCCACATTAACAAGCTTACACAGACAGCGGCGCGCCGCGACGCTGACGTCGCGCTCTTTTATTATAATAATGGCGTTAGTTTTTAGCATAATACAACAACAAAAACAGCAGCAGCAACAACAACAAACACAACTAGAGTTTTGGCCATTCGCTAACGGTAAGTGCGCTACTTCAACTTTTTTTTGTTGTTTTTGTGACTTGAATTTTATTTTATGCTGGGTTTACACTGCTTTAAGATACAACACAATTTAGTGTAAGCTGGAGGTGGGCTAGGTATGAGCTGGTAGGATGGGAAGGGATTTTAAAGGATGATCAATATTAATAAAAAAAAATCAAGTCAGAGAAATCAATATTTTGTGCGAGTTAAGTTAGGGATGACACACTTAAGTCGGCAATCGAATTTGTCCTTTCATAAATAAAAAGTTTTGTAGTGTAGCCAGTATTTGTAAGTTCTTATGAACTAACTCTTTTTTAATAATATTTGTGTTGTCATTGCCTAAATAAATATGATAATATAAAAAATTAAAATGCTCCTTAACCGTATAAGCACATATTTATTTTTTTGCACACTTTTTTGAACATTAATTTATGTGTTAGACAAGAGGGTTCTGCTACCTGCTCACTTTATATGCTAAAAAATGTTTTGGTAATTAATAAAAACTAAAAAATTTATATTTGCGCAAAAATACTATTTTTATATTTAAAAATACAAAAAAGAAAAAAGAATTTTTTAGAAATATAAATTTTAGTATTTAGAAACAATAAATGATTAGCGAAATAAAGCAGTGTTGTAAAAAAAAAATAAATCCCGCCAAGTTTTGAAAGTGTTGCGTGAAAAAAATTTTTTCTATAATACTTTAGAAGCATTATTTCCAAAAAAAAAAAAAAAAACATTATGTATTAGGTTTCAGTGGAAACTTGCTATTATACGTATATTTTTTATTATTTATTTATATTATATTTTTTATTATCTAGGAAAATTATTTATTGTTTATTGTCTTATTGGATAGTATAATACGTAGGAAATATGAATTAAATTTAGAACTTTAAAACAATAAATGACTGATGAAAAAAGTTGCTATACAACAAACAAAAAAAAAGGGCAATCACGCCAAGATTTAAAGATATTGTGTGAAAAAGAATTTTAGTTTAAATACTTTTAAAACATATGTTGCCAAACACAATAATAGATTTCAGTGGAAACTTATTTATGTTTATACCCTGTACCGTATGGTACCAAGGGTACATTAAGTTTGTGCAAGCCGAAAATGTATGTAACATATAGAAGGAGACGTCGGAGACACCCCAAAGTTACCTAAAATATGATCAGGGTGAATAGAGAAGTCGATATACCCATGTCCGTCTGTCCGTCCGTCCGTCCGTCCGTGTGAACGCCTAGATCTCAGAGATGGTAAGAGCTAGAGTTACCAAACTTTCACATTAGATCCCATATTATTCCTTAGGAGGCAAGTTTATTTTATTTTTTTGATATCGGGGATAAATTATATAGCTCCCATGGGGGTGTTTAAACGACCTCGACAAAAATAAAACGTTTTAGATGAATAATTCGTTTGTTTATGAAGATATGGTAACCAAATTTGGTATTCAAAAGTTTTTTATAGTTCCCAATCACTGTACCAAATTTGATCGAAATCGGTTGACTATATCATATAGCTCCCATAGGACCGATCGGCCACAATAACTTTTTTAAAGAAAAATTTGCTATATTTCGTTTTTTAATAAAGATATCGTAACCAGATTTGGCGTTTGGAAATTTTTTAGACCACTTAAGCAATGTGCCAAATTTGAACAAAATCGGTTGACTATATCATATAGCTCCCATAGGTCCGATCTTCCAAAAAATCGATTTTTTAACAAAATTTGTTGTGTTTCGTTTGTTTGTTAAGATATTGGGACCAAATTTGACATTCGTGAGTATTTTATAGTTCCTAAGCACTGTACCAAATTTAATCCAAATCGTTTGACTAGATCATATAGCTCCCATAAGACCAATCGGTCCAAAAACACGTTTTTTATACAAAATTCGATGTGCTTTGTTTGTTTGTAAAGATATTTGAAATAAATTTGGCATTCATATCTTTTTTAAGGTATTTAAGCACTGTGTCAAATTTTATTGAAATCGGTTGACTATATCATATAGGTGCCATAGGAACGATCGGTCAAAAAACAAATTTTTGCTTAAAAATTCTTCTGTTTTTGGTTTTTTGTGAAGAAATCGGACTTTATTACAAGCTAGTGGTACAGGTAAACAGTAATTTGAAAATACAAAAAATAAAAAATAAATTTGTTTAAATATAAATTTAATTTAGTATTTAGAGGCAATAAATGATTAGCGAAATAAAGTACCTAGTGCTGTACAAAAAAAAAGAAATCCCGCCAAGTTTTGAAAGTGTTGCGTGAAAAAATTTTTGTTAGAATACTTTAAAAGCATTATTTCCAAAAAAAAAACATTAAATATGTATTAGGTTTCAGTGGAAACTTGCTATTATACATATAGTTTTTTTTTATTTATTTATATTATATTTATTATTATCTAGGAAAATTAGTTATTGTTTATTGTCTTATTGGATAGTATAATATGTATAAAAAACAGATTGCTTAGGAAATATGAATTAAATTTAGAACTTTAAAACAATAAATGATTGATGAAAAAAGTTGCTATACAACAAACAAAAAAAAAAAAAGGGCAACCACGCCAATATTTAAAGATATTGGGTGAAATATAATTTTAGTTTAAATACTTTAAAACATTTGTTGCCAAACACAATAATAGATTTCAGTGGAAACTTATTTATGATTTTATTATATTTTAGAAAATTTACTTATGGTCTAATAAAGACAGATTGTAAATATAACTAATGCTATAGACAACCGAACTTAATACGTATTGCATATATTTCCATATTTATTAAATGCAAGTGCTGGCAGCTAAACGCACATAATTTTTCAATTGTTATAAATTGTTTTGCAATTTGCCGGTTCATTTCACAATCTATTTTTTTGTTTTTACTCATAAATTTAATGCTAGTTATAAATCATCAGCTAGCAAGCATTAAACGAAAAAGCTTTTAAAATTGAACAAAATCAACTAAATAGAGTGCCATATAAATTTATGTTCATCACGAACTAGTTCATTGTTCACGTTTACAACAGCATTTTGCGATAATATATGATAATTAATATGGTATTAATAGTCAACTTCACATTTATGTGTCACAAAATTTAAGCAATTTTTTTTTACCGCAAACACCACTTTGTTTGGTCCAGTGTAAACATAGCATTAGTTTTAGCAACCAGGAATACACATTCCACTTTTTGTGTAGCATACTTTCAGACGCTGCCATATTTTACGGCATGAAAAATTGTATTTACATTTCATGGCTTACGTTAACGTTTAACGTTTACCACGTAAATAGTCCAATGCATTACGTAAATGGCATGAAAAGTGCGCTTTTAACATTTCAAATTACATTTAATTCAAAACGTAAAATATTGTTCTTAACAAAAACTTTTATACACAAATTATAGCTCACAATGAGCAAAGTTTTAGTTGGCTCTCAAAAATGGCTTCTAAATTTTGATTAAGGTAAGTTGGGAAAATTTTGCTACAAATTTTCATTTTAATTAAATTTTTTGTAGCTAATTCGATTAAGTTTACGTATTTCTAAAGTAGTTTTGAAATTTTTGTTTGAAATAAAAAGGAGGTGAAATTGTGTTAAATGCATGATAGTAAAAATTTTGTTTTTTTAGAGATCTCGAATATTTTGTACTTCATAGATTGTGTGAAAATATGAAATATATATTATGTATGAAATATAGAGCCAAATAAATCAAAAAATGTTTGGGTACATAAGTGCTAATCTGAAAATCGTCACTTAATATATAAAGAAAGTAGACCAAAAAAAACCTAAGGCTGACGGAAGGAATTTTTACCCCCAGTAGGCCTGGAACCAAAAGTTTGACATCGGTGAATAATTATTGAAGTATATTTAATTATGATAAAGGATTTTTAGAGGTCTTGGACAATGTTTTGATAGTAGAAATAAGGTTGTGTAAAAAAATATATGTGCATAATAAGTGACGTCATCGATTTTTATGATTTAAAACATTTTTTTTTGTAATTCATTACAAATCTTATATTTAATAACGATAATAATTATTATCTAAAACTAATTGTATAAACTGCCTCTTAAAGAGTTCTAAGTGGTTTTAAACAAATATATCTTTTTATTAAATGTTAAAATTATTAAATATCATTGTTCTGTTCCAAATAAATCGAAAAATGAAAAGTGTGATTGTAACCAAAAAATTGTACATATACGAGGGTGGATTGATAAGTTTCCGGCCTGACCAAGAAAAACAACGTTTTTAAGAATTTTTTTTTTATTTCGTAACATAATCTCCTCCAAGGCTGATTCATTTCTCATAGCGGTGTTCTAGTCTAGTAATGCCATCTCTATAGACTGATTCATCAAGCTCCTAAAAATACCCATTTACAGCTTCGATTACTTCTTCATTGTCCGCAAATCTCTTACCGCCAAGCCATTTTTTGAGGTTAGGAAACATATAATAGTCACTCGGGGCTACGTCTGGAGAGTAGAGGGTGCGGCATCAATTCAAACTTCAGATCGTTGATTTTAGCCATCGCAACGATTGACTTGTGCGCTGGTGCGTTATCGTGATGAAACAAGATTCTTTTCTTCGCCAGATGAGGTCGTTTAATTTTCACCTCGTGGCTCAAACGTTGCAGTAAGTCAGCGTAGTATTGAACAGTGATAGTTTTACCCTTTTCAAGGTAATCAATGTATATAATACCTCTTGCATCCCAAAAATCAGTAGCCATAACCTTGTTCGCTGAATAAATTGTTTTTGCCTTCTTTGGAGTTGGGTCCCCTGGTCCAATCCACTGTTTAGACTGTTCTTTGGTTTCAGGAGTGTAGTGGTGGACCCAAGTTTCGTCAACGGTTATGAATCGACGCAAAAATTCGCTTGGATTACGCTTATACAACGTCAAATTGGCGGTAGAAATGTTTTTTCGAATCAATTTTTGGTCGACTGTTAGCAAACGCGGCACCCATCTTGCGCAGAGTTTTTCCATATGCAAATGTTGGTGCAAAATATTTTGCACACGTTCA
Organism: Chymomyza amoena; assembly: GCA_037043745.1. Taxonomy (NCBI): domain Eukaryota; kingdom Metazoa; phylum Arthropoda; class Insecta; order Diptera; family Drosophilidae; genus Chymomyza; species Chymomyza amoena. The sequence goes on from JBAMAX010001549.1 coordinate 11,866, forward strand.
TATGACATCTTACAGGTCCAGCGATCTCACGCACTTTTAATCTGCGGACTTCCAGCACTTTTTGATGGATTTTTTCGATCATATCTGGAGTTGTGACCTCAACAGGGCGTCCTGAGCGAGGCTCATCAGAGGTGCTCACACGACCTTTTTTAAATTCGGAAACCCACTGCTTAATGGTTGAATATGATGGGGAGGATGTCCCCAGTGTTGAGTCCATCTCTTTTTTAATTTCCTTCGGCTTTAACCCCTTCAAATAGAAGTATTTGATGACAGCACGATTGTCAAGCTTTTCCATTTTCAAGAAAAACACAGAGGTGTCTTGTTCAGTGTGCTCTCAAATCTAAACTAACATGGCGATCGGGCTGAAACTATAGCTACAAGCTATCTAAGGATGGTACTATAGAACGCCACCTCAAGGTAGGCCTAGTGGCGCCATCTCTTGGTCAGGCCGGAAACTTATCAATCCACCCTCGTATATAGATTAGCTTAAAATAAAATAAAGGGATGTGATGGTTTTATGGTTTTTGGGATTATGGGAGATCAGGTTTCTTCAGATAGACACCAGAGTTTAAGATATAAGTATTTTTCAAGGATGCTTATACTGAAGCGCCAATTTGGCAGTTGCAATAAATTATCTGGTATAGACTTGTTTGTAGCTCGTTTGAACATATGATAGAATATTGGAACTCCTCTTTTGCTCTGAATTAATTTGTTTTTATCAAGTAAAACAAATGCTTCTGGTGGAATAAACCCTAATTCAAATGTATTGCGAATATAATTTTCATTTTATGTAGGTAAATGCTTGGTAAATGAGTGGCTTTAGGATTTGATTTGCGAAGAAAGCTCTCTGAGCCTTGGCTAGCTGGATTTTGACATGTTTGTTAAAATATAAAAACGTATTTTAACATACTCCCAAATATGATAATACACTTGTTTTGGTTTCATTTGATATAATTTTAAAATAATTCCATCTGCTTGATATTGTAGCAAAATTTATAGGTAGTTCGGAATAAAATTATTTCGCATTTGCTTGTGCTCATTTTTAAAAGCAATCTATTGTATATTTTTTCATTATATTAAAGTTGAATTGTAAGTCGCGGTTAATAATGCCTATTGATTTACCAGGATAATATTTATATATTTCAAAGAGACTTTGTCAACTTTTTTTTCACAAAATTTCCATTACTTATAGAGTTATTGGTAATTGAAAGCTTGCAAAACTTTTCTTTAACAAGCCATATAACGTAAGTCAATAAAGATATTTCAACAAACTTGGTTATCTATGAATGATAAAACCTAATTTAAATTTGGAAATAAAAATTGTTTTTATATATGTTTTTTAAACCTTTTTTTTTAAACAATTTTTTGTATTCTTTCTTTTAAAAATCGCTGTGGAACCTTTTGATATGGGTAAAACTTCCTAACAGTAAGGATGAAAAGAAAATATGTTCAATTTGTTTTTACATTTTTTTGAATATTTTAAAGGTTTCAATGTTCGATTCTAATATTGAAATATTTAATAAAATTGAAGATCTTTAAATTCTTAAAAATACCTGAAGTTTGGCTAAAATTTCGACTTAGTTATTAGCTCTAAAAACACTACAAATTACCCTTTCTGGTGCACAAAATCTTTTACGTTATTAATTTTATTACAAAACTTTTTTAATTTGGCAAAGTCGTTCCAAACTTTTGTCTGGAAGAAGTTTTACTATCATTGTGATCTCGACTTGTGGTTGCTCGGAGGTGCTTTAATTCTCGACTGAAGGAGAGGCTATTTCTTAGAAACTTTGAGATTGGTTTTTTTTTTTACGTTTCTTATATTCCTCGAAAAACTAATTTATGAACAGTTTTTAATTATTTTTAATTCTTTATCGCAAACGAAAAAGCAAATATATTTGCCCAAAATTTTTCAATACTAATATGCTGCAGGGATGCCCGATACCGGAAAAAAAATCGAGTTGATGCATTGAGTTTTCAAAAAAATTGATACCGATTCAATTCGATTACCTCATAAAAGTAATCGATATCGATTGAAATGAAACTAAGAGTAAGACTAACTCTTTCTTATTTTCAAACAGTGTTTTTTTTACTTATTGAGTTCAATCTGTTTTGTTTGGGAAGTTGCGCCATATTATTATTTTAGACTATTGATTAAAATGGTTCTCCTACAAGTTTTAATTTTCATTTGCTATTAGATTACAATAGTTAACACGAAAAATTAGCCTTCGGATTGAGGAACACAAAAAAGATAACTTTTTTTACATTTTCGACCATTTTTCAGAAACACTTTTTACAAAGGTTAACTTAACTTAACCTTGCAACCTAGTGAAAATAGTTCAAAAATGTGCATTTCATAAATAAAATCGGTCAGGTCGTTACTTGGACAAATTCAATAAATAACGTTTTATTTAGAATATAATATCGCTTAGGCAACCCACCTTAAAAGGACTTTTTGGAAAATAAATTACAAGCGCCAAATGGTAAACAATGTTAATCTCGATGTCGATCCATGAATTGGTATCGGATTTACGATTAATCGAAAACCAAATTATCGGTATCGAATGTTCAGAATTGACTTCGATATTCAAAGTATCGGGCTGGTATCGAGCATCCCAAATATGCTGCTTTAAAAGTCAAACCTCTATAAATTAATATTTTTTACACTTAAATTAGTTTCTGTTTGGCTAATAATCTTCAATTACCAAAACAAAATTGTTGAAATTAATGACCTCGTTTGTATTGATTAAAAGAAAAAAACGAAAGTTATAAGTATCATTAAAATGTTTATTTCAATTCAAAATCGAAGAGAAAATTTAATACTATAAGCTGAGTAAAAACCTTTTAAATAATTTTATTATTTTATTATTGACTCCGTTGAGTGCTTGTAAACTTATTATCATTCAAATTTCATATTTTCATATAAATCCTAAGTATCTACTTATAAAGATTTTTGTTTTGCATTTTGGCCATAATTTATGTAAACCTTTTGCTACAACTCATCTCTTAACGTTTGTTTACCTTTGAGCAAATTTCCGCTTAAATTTATTTGGAGCACATCCGGCTTAAGGTATATGGGCTAAAAACAATAAAGAATTTCGGTGTCAAAATATGCGAAATTTATTCTCTGTCTGTGCCAAGTTGAGATTACTTATGCATGGTAACTTTGAAAAATCTGATTTAAAGATATGGCTGGAAAAAAGTAAATAATGTGAGATGGTAGATAATTTGAAGGTTCTTTTGGTACTTTTGTGCAGGAGTTTTGTTATTTAGTAGGCAGCCATGTTTGTTTTACTTTTGAACTTAATGTGAGGACAATAAAGGAAATGTGCTTTAAAAGATGAAACAAAAAAGAAAAATATAAACGATTGTTTTTTTATAAATACGATAACAAAATATAAGTTTGATGTCGAAGTTTAACTTGAGTAAGAGCTGTTGCTTTATTTAGAAATATTTTTCTGGGGGTATTTTGTAATTATTCACAAAATTATATTCAAATTTTGTTGTTTCTTATATAGTCTATTCAGAAAAGACTAAGCCTGTTATAATTTTTTAATATAAATATTCAAATCTTACAAACTGCAATAGCAAAATATTAAATTGAAATAATAAATCTTAATCTCTTTAAGTACAGTACAGTTTCTAACAAGATTCAAAATAATTTATGACACATAGAGATTTAGTTCTGCACCAAATTAAAAGCAAATATATTCACTTTAAATGAAAATTATGAATTCCACATGAGTCTTCATTATATCTCATTAAAATAATATTTTGAATTAATTTATTTTTGGGGCTTAATATATCAAACCAAATTAAAAACCTCAAACTTTACTCAAATTTCAGTCAGAATAAATTTTGCACAGACACACACACAGATACACACAGACACACTCACAATGAAAGCCAAAAATGCATTTAATGAGTTTTGCATACATGTATTGAGTTTCTGGGAGAGACAGGGAGCAAATGAATGAGATACATTTCGAACAACTATCACAGTCATATATTGATTACTATATGTACAATGGTGTCCGTAGATCTTCAATTTGAACAGGACTCTGTGTAACTGCCAAATGAAAATGCGAAAAGTTTAGCATAAAATAAGCTGCAGTTATATAAGGGTCAAAATATGAAAAGGTTTAGGTTTAATTTAAAAGATTTGAAAGATTTGAAAGATTTAGAAGATTTGAAAGATTTGAATGATTTGAAAAATATTTTACGATTTTTAAAAGTTTTAAGATTATTAATAATTTTTACCTTCGTTATAATATATTTTCAATAAAATTCAGCCATTTTTTTAAACTTTTGTCAATTCTTAGTGTGTTTTTTTAACTGAAATTAATTAATTAAATACCAAAATTTTTATAAATGGAAAAAAATTCAAAACTTTTTGTACTTATACTGTGGGCCATATTTTGTCTGAAAAATGTTTCATTTCCATAATAATTTTTTAAGAGGGATCAAATTTTACATACTTGTTCTTCCAAAAATGAACTTTTTGTCCGGAAATTTTAGGCCTACTTACATTTTTTTAAGATATAGATAGTACAGACAAAATTTTTCAAAAAATTTAAAAAAAAACAAAAAAAAGTGTTAATTACTTAATTAAAAAAAAAAATTATTGGTATTGGACAATGTTTCACATAGAGAAAGATAGATATAAGCTTCAGATACATGACAAACCCCAAACAGTTTCTGATTTCGAAACCCATTTTTTTTTGGCATGCTCCTTTAATTTCAAAAAAATATTTAAAAATTTGGTAAAATTGAAATAAAAATTTAAACTTATTTTTACTTTACTAAAAAAAAACAATAAATAAACGGGTAAATGGAATCGGATAATACTTCACATAGATGTAGATATGAGCTCCAGATATATGGGAAACTCAAATTTTTTTAGTGCATATTTCCATATTTACGTTTTTTTTTATCAGAATTGATAATTTCACAAATTTCGAACTGCATCTATCTTCTCAAACTTTTTGTACAACTTCTGATTGAAAATATTGAAGCGTTCTTTTAGGCGCCATTTGTATCAATTTCTGCAATTCTTCGAAAAAGTCGGGTTAATCCCGTAGCTTGACTTTGGGTGAATCCGGAAGTGTCGAAAAGACCTTAAAAAATATATTTCAAATACAATTTTTCAGGGATTTCAACTGTTTTTGTGTCAAATTGCCGAGAACTTACAGAAAAGCAAAGGAAATCCATGTAAACCGGTTCCAAGTTCGGAATATTTGTTGGAAATGCTGAATGTAGCAAAAATCGACACAGGCAATGCCTTTTCAGACGATTTCCTTAATTTAAAAAAAAAATCATTTTTTCATGCGATAATAAAGAAATTATAATAAAATTAAATTTTTGCGATGCAATTTTATGGCTCTAATTATAATTTTTGGGAAAACCCACTTGACAAAAAATCGTATCGATCTGAATTTTTGAAGCTACGAATATAAACTGGTTTTTAGAATATTAAAAAAGGTAGACTACCTGCATTTTTTGGTATTTTTTATACCAACTAATCGAGCCGATCTAAATTTTTCACAGTATTTTTTATATATTTTATTTATGGGGTTGTGTGTTCGAATCCCACGTTAAGCATGGTTCTGGATATTTTACTTTTTCTATTTCCCTGAAAATCCACGAAGTTTTACTTATTTTATTTACATGACAAACAATCTTTGTATCGAAGTGAAATATTGACGAACAACACAACTTTTTTGAAAATAAAATTTTTTTTGTAACTCCGAAAAATCTGCAAAAAAATTTTCCGAATTCACCAAACTTGCCTTGATTTCATAATTTAGACATTCTGATTCAAATTCGAACTTAAATTTAATTTTTGGAAGTGAAGAAATAGACTTTTATTTTCGAAAAAAAAATTTATGCATATATGTATATAATACAGAATGTTTAGTATTATAACAAGGCACAACTGTTATCACAAATCGACAAGTAGGAACAAAAAAATTTCAAAAAATGCGTGAAATCTAACTTTTTTAATATTTCCAAAACCAGCATATATTCGCAATCCAATTACTTTTTCACGTTTAAGTGCCCCGTGTTCACGTATTTCGAGCCATATGCATGCATACATTCGCAAACTTTGTATCTGTGTGTGTGGATTTGTATCTAAAGCTATGGTCAGTCAGAACTGAATTGCAAACATTTGCACATTGCAGTATTGGCATAATTATTAGCTTCATTCAAAGTACTTAATGTGTGTGTGTGTGTGTGCGTGAGTTAGTTTAGCGCTGCGTGTGTTTGTGTGCGTGTTTATGTTGCAGTTCACGCACACACAGACAGCCACCACCTCTGTATTATTTGCAGCTGCATGTATGCATGAGTGCAAGTGTGTTTGTGTTTATGTGCGCTGCTTTTCATTTCATTCAAGTGTCTATACATGTGTGCGTGTGTGTAGCTACTTGTGATTTATGGCTTGCTCTCATTGTCTATAGCTTGGCGCTGTCTGTGTGTCAGTCTGTCCGTCTCTTTCTCGTTCTCTCTCTGTCTGTCTATGTGTGCAGTCTGCGGTTATACCGCTATAATCTTGTTTTATTAGTCTCTAGCGTAATTTTTCTACAGTTATTTTCTTTTGCCGCTTTTTTCTGTCTGCACCGCGCCGCGCTCAATTTGTTTTCTGTGGTTATTTCCGGCGGGACGCCTTGCCTTGGTTCCTGGTCTGGCCCTAGTTCCACCATTCCTTGGCATACGTCCTTGCCATACACACACATATATATGTATCTATATATATATGGCAGCAGCAGCTTCGTCCTTAGCTTAGCTCTCTTCAAATTGAATTGCGAACTGAACATTTGGCTTTGCTCTTCTTCTTCTTCTTCTCTACGTATCTCATAAATAATTCATTAATATTTTTCAATTGATTTATCCCCCATTTTTTTTTTGGCTTTCTTCTTTTTTTGGTTTTATTTCTTTGTTCAAGTCTGTAGAGAATTTGTCAATGATGAAATGAGTTTCCGGCAACTTTCGTTTGAGCAATATTAGCGCATTGGATTTACGGAGTTTTCTTCTTTTTCTTTTTGTTTCTTTGTTTCTCTCTCTTTTGTTTTGTTGACATGTTTTGGAAGCAAACAAATTTTTGTTTATGTTGGTATATTCAACTTGTTGTATTTGGCTTAAAGTGTGGCTTAAATAAGTGACAAAATAAGTTTGAAAATATATTATGATAAAATTTAAGTTTTCAACGCCTCAAGCGGCAATCAAGTAATGGCTAAAACAGTTTAGGCCTTCAAGGTACTTGAAACTGTTTAGCCTAGAAGTTTGTTTTTTCTTTTTTAACTTAAAAAAGTTTAACTCTTATAAAATTGCTTTTAAAGTGGACTGGAGCACCTTTGAAATGTTTGGCAACACTTTTGAGCATTACTTGGTACTTTGACTTTAGGAAAGCTACTTGAATATTATTTTAAGTGCGAGGCTTTTAAATATTTGTTAAGACGTCATCTGATAATTGCAAAAAAAATCCTTAAATTAAATCAAGAAATTAAAAAGTTTAAAAACACTTTTTTTTTCTTCAAAAGAAATCAATAAAAATCCGAGTGAATGGCAAAATAAATACTTTTTATTACTTTAACCAAAATTTGGACAAAATTTTTGCCCCTAAAACTTAAAAAAAAATACTAAAATGTTGTTTTAGTTCCAAGTTTTAGTTCCGAGTTCCAGATTTGACAATTTAATTTTTAAGATAAGAATATCTACTAAAAATGAAATTTATATACAGAAATTTCATTCAATAAAAGATTCAATTAGCTTTTTTCTATAAAGAAATTTCTAACAAAACTTTAATTGGTAATTACAAATTTTAAGTCAAAATCGGTATTCCATTTTAAAGTAAATTTTTATAAGTATAAAATTAAATATATAACAGTAAGTTTATATAAAGATTGAAATAAAAAGAACTAGATTATTTTAAGAGCATATAATTTTTTATTGCTTTATTTTCCAACTCTGCAATGTTTTTCTGTTTATTTTTATTTTAGTTAAATTTTTTTTTTTTTTTTTAAGTGCTTGTTATGTTAAAATAAAAAGTGCATCAAATTCTAAATCTATGGAAGTTTATTTATAAGGTCATTTTATTTAACATTTCTTTGACATAATGTCTAGACAAGCTTTCCAAACTTCATAAACAAAAAAACAATCAAAATTCTCAGGACAAATAATGTTGCTTTCTGGTGCTCAGCCTCGTTGACCGCCAGTGCTGCCCATTCCTTTGGGAACTTGATATCTAGGTGGCGCCAGTATTAACACGAATTGTTTTGTTTTTGCGCTAGACACAAAAAGAGCCTTATAAAAGCTCTTTGAACTGAATTTTTCAGTGCGTACATAATTATTTTAAAGCAAAAATCTAGTATTTGGTGAGATGTTAATGATATTGTTTTTAACTCTAATTTTCGCCGCATCAAAGCCTAATAAAAACTCTTTGAAATGCATTCAAAGAAGTTTATTGAGCTGCCTTTGGGGAGGTAAATGAGGGTCAGTACAGAACAAACATTTTTAGATCCCACTAAAACTCAAAAGAAAACTGCAGCTTTACCCAGAGTATATGAGCCATAAATTAAAACTTCAGCTAATTAGAAAAAATTGATGTCGGTCAACTTGTTGGCCAAAGAAGAAATGAGTTCACGTAAATTAAAAACTAAAAAACGGTAGCTGCAAAGTTTAACCCGCTAATTAATTAAATGCAATTAAAGCAACTTTCTCATAAAACTAAATTAGCATAAAATATTCTTATGCAAATATTTAGACATCTATTCGGTATATATTATATAATTATATGCATAGAGTTTTGAGCGTTCATAAATTTAGCTAATAAGCAAATTTAATGATTTATAATTAAAATTTGCTTTCGGTTAACCAAGCTTGTTTTTGGTCTATGAGTTGGTAACAAAGTTTGCTTAGTTGCTGATATGGCTAAAAGTTAATATTTATGTATTTCGGTGTACTTTAATTTCAATCAATGTCGTCAACTTTTTGGCTAAAAGTGGCCAAATTTAAAAGTGTTTACTTGAGAGTTACGATAGCTAAAGTAAAAGTTTGCGCCAAAATTGGTTTATGCGTGCCAAATTGCGAGTTAGTCAGCGAAAGTTTTGGGTGCTGAATTGTGATTAGGTTTGTGCTTTAAGTACAGTAGCTCAAAAAATTAACTAATGGATGGTAATGTTTATTTTTAGCCTAAAGGACTTAAATTTATTTTACGAGCATATTTTAGCTTAATATGAGGGTTGCTTCTGTGGAGAAACTCTACCAAAATATGGATGTTTTCTAAAACATATCTTTTAGTGCCCTAATCTTCAGTATTTTTTGTGAAAATGACCTAGACATGCATATCGTCTTTTTTTTAATTGATTAAAATATCATGATTCGGAAACAATTACAAGTTCCATCCCAAAAAATCTTCAACTTTCCAAAACTATAAAGATTAAATTAAAAAATAGTTTTTGGGTTTTGATTTAGATTGAGTGCATTTTTATAAATTCTTAATGGAACTTTTTTTTTCATATTTTATAAAAAATTCTGGCTTTTCCATAATCATATTTTAAGGAAGAAAAAATTCAGATTTTTTTTAAAAATTTAGTTTTTTTGTTTGCGATCAAATTCGGGTGGCCTCAAGTTTCCGTAAGATAAAAATACCAAATGATAAAAATGAAAAAACAAATATGTTAATTAAAGTCGTTATTTATTTTATAATATTTAATATCATGCCGAAAAATATTTTTTTGTGTATTGATTTAATATAGATTTAATTTTTTATCATGTTTTATTCAAAATTCTGGCTTTTCCACAATCGTTTATTTAGGAACAAAAAATTTTTAGCAAAATTATGAAATTCCTCAAGTCAAATTTTCCAGATCATAAAAATTAAAAAAAAAAACAAAAAATGTCTTTAAAGTCTTTAACCCCAATTCTATGTTTACTTTCAAGTAATATTTATGCATAACAAAGTCAAAGGATTTTTTGTGGAATTTTTTTTTAAATTTATTGACAATTAGCCCATTTAGAATTAAGGCTATAATCCACTAAGAAAATAAATAGAAAATATCGATTTTGGTTGTGTGCCTTCTTCTTCTTTTTATGTGGCCATAACAACCCGATTACCGGGTTACGGCCTGCCTTAAAACTTCTCTCCAGGCGCCTCTGCATTGCGCGCCCATCTCCAGTTGGTCACACCGAGCGAAGACAGGGCCCCTTCCACTTGGTTCTAACGCAAACACGGTCGTCCTCTCCGCCGACGGCCGCTGACTACCGCATCGAACACACGCCTAGCTGGAGCATCCTCGTCCATCCTAACGACATGTCCGAGCCAGCGAAGCCGCTGGATGTTGATTCGCTGAGCAACGTCCATGTCGTTGAAGAGCTCATACAGCTCCTGGTTGGTGCGGATGCGGTTGTCATCGCCAACTCGAATAGGACCAAAGATCTTGCGCAGTACTTTCCTCTCGAAAACTCCCAAGGCAGCTGCATCAGTAGGCGACATGGTCCAGGCTTCCGCGCCGTAAAGAAGCACTGGAAGGATGAGTGCCTTGTAGAGTGATAGTTTTGTCGCGCGAGAGAGGTCTCTACTACTCAATTGCCTATTGAGACCGAAATAGCACCTGTTGGCAAGAGTGATTCTGCGCTTGATCTCCAGGCTGACATCGTTGTCGGTGGTAACGGCGGTGTCAAGGTAGATAAATTCCTTGACAACATCGAAAGTATAGCTGTCGGCCGTAATCTGGGACCCAAGCCGACGCACGTCCCTACTTGTCGACAGCATATACTTTGTTTTGCCCTCATTTACCGCCAGACCCATTTTCGCAGACTCCCGTTCGATAGCACTGAAGGCCGCGGTGACATCTCGCTTGCTACGCCCAATGATGTTGATGTCGTCGGCGTACGCAAGGAGCTGGACACCCTTGTAGAAGATAGTGCCAGTGCGATGTACGCCGGCCTTCCGCAGAACGCTCTCCATGACGAAGTTGAAGAGGTCGTATGATAATGGGTCGCCTTGTCTGAAATCACGCGCGGTATTAAAAGGCTCGGAGAGGTCCCTACCTTGACGGAGCTGCAGGAATTACTCAACGTCGTTCTGCAAAGCCTTATCAGCTTCGCAGGAATACCGAGCTCAGACATTGCGGCATACATATTCGCGATGTTTTTGTGCCTTACGATATTTTAAAGATCTGTTAAAAATTTAACTCATTTTATAACATAATTTTTGTCATATTTTCAAAACATTTTCTGTCCACATCCTACTTTCAAAAGCATTTTATAGTTTTATATATTTTACATTTATATCATTAGCCCCCGACGCAAAAAGAGGGGTGTTATAAGTTTGACGTGTCTGTCTGTCTATGGCATCATAACTCCCGAACGCATGCAGTGATTTCAATTAAGTTTTTTTTGTATTAAAGGTGACTTATGTGCGAGTGTTCCTGGACAAAAAAATACGTCGCGTTGGGGGACTGCTCCTAAACTAACAATTTAAATACAAATAGTCTAATTAACCAACAAAGATTAACTTAAAAACAAAATTAAGAAAATACTTCAAAAACTTTCTTAGAATTACTTCAAAAAATTTGCATGTAAGATACGACCGTCAACAACGTCTGTCCCCGCGTGTCCCCCAACGCGACGTATTTTTTTTAGACATATTAATTGATTCTTAGCTACTTTAACATTAAGTTTCTTTTATTATTTTTTACTTTTTAATGGCAAATTACTTAAGTTCTGTGTCGGGGGTTTTTTAAATTTTAAATTTAATTTTTTTCTTTTTGTTTCTTAAAAAGTATTTATTATATCTAATTAAAGATATATTGTTTACTTTATAGAGTTGCGATTGCATCACCAAATTGGAAAAAATAATTTTTTATATTTGTTAGTAAAAGGACATAACAATTACCAATGAGCCAAAAAAAAAAATAATTGTTTTATTTTTTTATATGACTTTAAATTGGCATAAGTATAATCTAAAAATATTTCAAAAATTATAATATTACAGAACTCGTATTTTTTTTAAACCTATTTGACCGATTTATTTTAATTCTTCTTGCAACCAAACTTTCGTATTCAATCACAAGAAAGCTGCGGTTTGGGGAAATTGGGAACATAAAAAAGGACATAGCAATGAGCCAAAAAATTTGAATAAATTTAAAATTTTTTAAAGTTATTTTAAATTGGCATAAATATAATACAAAAATATTTTAAAAATAATTTCAGTGTACAATTTGTATTTTTTTTTAATCTATCGTTTTAATTCCTCTCGGAATAAAACATTCGATTTTAAACCATATGTAAAAATCTGTTTAGCGAAATTGGTTACACCAAAAAATTCAGTTTCAAAACGAATGCGAATAAAATGTTCGCATTAAATTTGAGGTACTCGGCCGAATATTATTTTTTCGTTTTGTATGGCCGCTAGATGGCGCAGGAAAGCTGCTCTTGCTTATTTGTTTTCTCAATCTTATAAATATCATTAAAACATATGTAAAGTTTGTACTTTGAACAACAAAATTAAGAAACATACAACGAAAATTAAAACGAGCAGGAGGTAAAGCCCCCTAGTTAACAGGCAAAAAAATTTTGTTGTTGCCATTTGATTTTGGTTTAAAGTAAATTTTTGTGCAACCCCTTTTAATAAAACACATTGTTAAGCGATCCAAGCAGGTGATGAAGCCCCTGGCTTACCACACAAAAAAATATTCTTTCTACATGTCGATTTTAGATTAAAGTCACTTTTTATACCCTGTACCGTATGGTACTAAGGGTATATTAAGTTTGTGCAAGCCGAAAATGTATGTAACATATAGAAGGAGACGTCGGAGACATCCCAAAGTTACCTAAAATATGATCAGGGTGAATAGAGAAGTCGATATACCCATGTCCGTCTGTCCGTCTGTCCGTCTGTCCGTCTGTCCGTCCGTCCGTCCGTCCGTGTGAACGCCTAGATCTCAGAGATGGTAAGAGCTAGAGTTACCAAACTTTCACATTAGATCCCATATTATTCCATAGGAGGCAAGTTTATTTTATTTTTTTAATATCGGGGTTAAATTATGTAGCTCCCATAGGGGTGTTTGAGACGACCTCGACAAAAAAAAAGCGTTTTAGATGAATAATTCGTTTGTTTATAAAGATATCGTAACCAAATTTGGTATACGAAAGTTTTTTATAGTTCCCAATCACTCTACCAAATTTGATCAAAATCGGTTGACTATATCATATAGCTCCCATAGGTCCGATCTTCCAAAAAATCGATTTTTTAACAAAATTTGTTGTGTTTCGTTTGTTTGTTAAGATATTGAGACCAAATTTGACATTAGTGAGTATTTTATAGTTCCTAAGCACTGTACAAAATTTAATCCAAATCGTTTGACTAGATCATATAGCTCCCATAGGACCAATCGGTCCAAAAACACGTTTTTTATGCAAAATTCGATGTGTTTTGTTTGTTTGTAAAGATATTTGAAATAAATTTGGCATTCAGATCTTTTTAAGGTATTTAAGCAATGTGTCAAGTTTTATTGAAATCGGTTGACTATATCATATAGCTCCCATAGGAACGATCGGTCAAAAAAAAAATTTTTGCTTAAAAATTCTTTTGTTTTTGTTTTTTTGTGAAGAAATCGGACTTTATTACAAGCTAGTGGTACAGGGTATCCTAAAGTCGTCCGCGCCCGACTTTACGTCCGCCATTTTTTTAATACCGCTTTAAAAAATACACATTGGTAAGTGATCCAAGCAGGTGGTGAAGCCTTTAATTATCATAAATACAATTTTTTTCTGTATTTTGATTTTGGGTTAAGGTAATTATACCACAGATTGGAGAAAATCCAGTATACATTTTTTGACATATTGTAATATCCAATTCATAACAAATGTCGCCGCATAAACGAGCTACAGGTAAATCTCAACAACTTTGTCACTGAACTACTGTTTCAAGGGGTGTTTGGAGGGGTTGTTGCAACATTTTGTTGCACATTTTCGCTCGACTGCTTTGCCATTAATATTGCATATGGATGTTGTCAAAGTTTGGCATTATTTTTGGCACAAAATGTGCCAAAAACTTGCACCTTGGCACAAGTCAAATAATAACATCCAAAAAAAGCACATAAAACATTCTAGCGAGTTGTTGTTGTTGCAAGTTTTTGATGTATTTCCGGCAGAATAATTCGTCTCTCTGTGGAGTTGTTAGTAAAGAGACTACCGGAATATCCTTCTTTTTTTTTGGGATATACATATGAATGAATGTTATAATATGAGGTAAATTACATCCGCAATACAAAGGCAAAGCAGTGCACATCCTGGCAAACAGCGGCGCAGCAAAGTTATAATGTAAATGGCGGCTATAACCGCAACACAAAAAAATGGCTTTCCAAACCGAGTGCACTATATAAAATAGCAAAAGAATCGCTTAAAAAAGGATATACCAGTGAGAGAGCAGGAACAACGCAATGGCGCACAAAAAAAAAGGGGAAGAAAAACTTTGACACACACATCCCATGCAGTTATAGAAAATTGGGTCAATTGCGCGTATGGCGCATCCTGTGGCAGGATATTGCCATGTTTTTCCTATACATGCTACATGCCCCTTGCACATGGTGCACATGGCAATGACAACACGTAATGCGGTAATGCACTAATACATGCACATTTAAGACTACACATATGTAAACTATTATATAAAGGGATCTGGCTTTTTTTTTTACTCCTTTTTACTCCTTTTTAAACTCACCGAACCCATTACCTTTTCCTGCTGCAAGTGGTTTTTATTTTTAGGACTCGTAAAAAATGGCAATGCGCAGCAACTTTAAGCGGCGCATTTAAAAGAAGAACTTCGCATTCAAAGTTCCCTTTTCGCAAAAGTTTTGCATATAATTTACGCAGGACATACAAAGAACTTCGCTAAACTTAGAACAGAGAAAAAAAAATTCACAAAGAACCTGCAAAACGCGAAAAATGTGAAGTTTAAAGGCGCAAAAGTTTAGATACTCTTAAATAAAAATCGATTGTATGTCTCGAGGAAGCGCCGATAGTCGGGTCTACTTTTCCAAAGGAAACCAAAATATTCCTTTAAAAAAATAAAAAATCGATATTCTATGATTTTCTTGTTAATAATCGATTCTATGTTTCGACGAAGCGCAGCCAATAATCGGTCTATTCTGCCAAATGGAACCAAAATATTCTTATTACAAAAAAATAAAAATCGATTCTTTGATTGGTTTTCCAAGTTACGCATATTTTTATGGTCAACCTCTTCTACGTTCCAAAATACGATCATCCTAAATTATTTCTATTGAACAGACCTAAGGATCATTATTTTTTTTTTGTGATCATGCGAATAATAATCGATGCTTATTTTCTACTTTTTTCAGAGGGATCGGTGAATTGACATAACCCATTATAATAATCTTAGTTTTAGTTATAGTCCGAAATTCAATTTTGAAGATCCTGAAAGAATAGCGCTGATCTATTCATGATATGATTTTATACCTTCGATAGCAGTTCACGAAATGAAAGCCGTTTTGGGTATATTTTACTTTTGTTGTGAAATTCTGAGTTTTTGGGAAAAACTTAGACATCTTTTCATTTTTTCTTCTTCTTTTTATCACGAAATATTGAATACTGCAACCTCGATACTGATCATTTGATACAAATATTTCGACTCTAACTGGTGAGCTTTATTAGTATACCAGATTTTTTCTGGATATGCTTCACGGGTCGATTCCTATTCGCTCAATCGAATCTGATTGAAATATTTAAAATTTAGTTTAATACTTGAGCTTATTGTTTGGACGGTCCTATTAAGAGTCAGGGTGTTTGGAAAAACTTTGAATACTTTTCTGCCATTCTTTTGAACATCGTATATGTGACCATTATTGACGATTGCACTTGTTAGTTCCTTCGTTGTCTGCAAAATATGCCATGGTGCCTTGGAATAGGATTAAGAGCTCCAGTCGTCATGATATCGAATCAGTTTTGAATATTTTAAATAAGTGCATCAATTTTTTTTTATGTTTCCTGAAAAATCGAATGTTTTTTTGGGAAACTCGGACATTCAATTTTCCTGCTGAATATCGAATATTGCGACCCAGATAGTGAATATTTTTTACCGATATTTTTACTCTTGACATATTTTCGTACTTAGACCTAGGGTTACATCTATTAAAATTCAGCGTTTTTTTGAGGAACTTGGACTACATTTCTGCTTTGCTTTTAAATGTTATTAATTTTCGATCGACACTATGTAAATATTAGATAGTCATATTTTGATTATCGTCGATATTTCGTTTGTTGATCGCATAAATATTTAAAAGAAGTACTTTGTTTTGTTTTAGTTCTATTTTCTGGAAAACTTGAACTACTATTCTGCTTTGCTTTTAAATATTAATTATTGTACGACGGATACTAAATACTCGATAGTCTTATTTTGATTGTGATCCGCACTTCTTAGTTCCTTTATTGTAAAGTATGGAAGAGTTTTGGATACTATCTATTAAAACACAAGATTTTAGGGGGATATTCTTTATGAATATCAAATAGTGAAACTTCGATACTGAATTATCGGTAGTCATACTTTAATTGTTATCGATATAACGTCTGTCGATTAGTTCCTTCATTGAGGAGTATGGAAGAGTTTTGGATATTATCTGTATCGAGTTTTTTCGGGGCCTTCTTTATGAATAACGTTAGTCATATTTCGAAAGTTCCCGATACATCGTCTGTCAATCGCACTTCTTAGTTCTTTCTTTGTATAGTATGGAACAGTTTTGTTTATGATCTGCTACCTCTTTATAAATATCAAATAGTGAAGATCTGATACCATTTGTATATATATATAGAAGGAAATATTTATGTCGATATATCGTCTGTCTATTCACTTTTTAGTTCTTTCATCGAATAGTTTTCGATACCATCTGTTAAAAGTTAAGGTTTTTGGGGCATGGTTTATTAATATTAAATAATAAAGCTTCGATATTGCATATTCGATACTAATATTTTAACTTTTGGTATATCGCCAATTCGATATGTAAAGTATCTGTATAGAAGGAAATTTTGTTTCGTATCTTAAATTGTATGCAAATGTTTTTTAACTTTTATTTCTATCACAGTTTCCATTTGTTTTGAAGGACTGTATCTGATTTTTCCAGGGATACAAATAGTAATTAAGGGGGTAAGGACTCAGTCGAGTCCCCATGTATTTCGTATGGAGGGTAAATGACCTATTATCTCGGGACTGGCTGAACCAATATAAACCAAATTTTGCATACAATTTACACGTTTAATTTGCAGCTTGTTTCATTCCATTCCAAATTGAATCTTTATAAAATAGAAATTAAAAACAAAAAATCGATTTTTCGGTTAATTCTAAGGTCCTTACCTCCTTAAAATGTGGCATGGGTCTTGAAATTTTGTTGGCAGAGATATACATATATATGTATGCTGATTGAATTCATGTTTCAATAAAACAATATTATTATTATTATTATTATTCATCATTAAATTCATATATATCATTTTTAAAAAATCACAATATTTACATTGGGAGAGTATTTTCCAAATTGAAGCTTAAGGGATCCTTCAAATAACAATATTTACACTAACTTAACTTCAATAATAGTATCTTGTGCATATGCATATCTTTTTGGACCACTCTTTTTTCTTTTGCAACGGTTGCCTCCTATACCCTTCCTTTCACTCACCCTAATGCCCACATAATATTTATAAATATTGCAGAACTTATTTTGCATCAACTACTCTTGCAGAAAAAAATGCATACTTACAGCATTCCAGCTGCATCTTTTCCAAACTTTACCACAAAGTTAATGTAGCCTCTAAAACTTTGTACAAAATGGAGAAAGTCGAAGAAAAAAAAAGCTCTCAACTTCTACCGCTGCAATTGCCATTAGAACGTTTTCTTTCACTGCATTTGTTCTGCTCTGGCCGCCGTCGACGTCTCTGCCGGCGCTGCTGTTACTGCAGCAGAACTTAAAACAAAACCGGAAGAAATTAAATTAGGCAAAAAGTAACTGGAGAAAATTTTCACAGAAACTGTTTAGTCATTGAGACAAAATGGCTGCTGCCATGACGATGGCGTCGCTGCTGCTTGCACCAAGACAAATGCATTGCAATTAAGCAAGCGCTCTATAGAAAAACTAGAAAATACATAGTAACAAAAAGTATAGTATATGTAAATTAGTCGGGGCGGTTTCGGACAAATGAATACCCTGCAATGACTATTTAAAAAATAAATTATTTGCAATAAATTTTTCATTGCGGAACAATAATTTCTGCATTTAAGCAATAATGTTATGCGGAACGTCTGTGTAATATTAAATGGATTTGGAGTATAGTTTAGATTCGGTTAAACTATAGAAGTTCCCTGTCCTGAAACAGCACAGACGAACTTAGGCACAAAAAACAAAAGGCTTAGAGATTATCAGCTGCCTAATTTTCGAGTCTTGGTCACAGCAATTTTATGCCCAAAACGCATCGAAAATCAAAAAAGTGATTTCAATCAAAAAATTAATTTTTTAATTTACAATATTTAAAGCCCTCGGGGTTTTGGTTTTAAATGATATTTGTTACACAAGTTGCCTGTCTGCTCTAAAGTATGAAGAGAATTTAATTTTTAATAACATTTTTCTTAGCAATATTTTTCATTATAAGCTTATTTTTAAGATGGCGGCGATTTTTCGCCGTAGGCATTTTCTATTTTTAGTGTTCTGTGTTAGGTGTTCTAATTTCTAATTTAATATAAGTGTCTAACTTTTTGGTCTCTGCGAAGTATAAGCTTTCAATTTAGATAACACACGGATACATTGCGTATACTTATTTATCATTATTAAGCTACGGACGGACAGACAAATGAATCCAAAGGAAAATTTTTGGAATAAGGCTTAGAAATCCTTGTACAAAGCTTTAATTTTTCGAATTTAATAATGAAAATTGCTTGAACAACTTACCTGGACCGTCTATGCGTATACGTAATTATTATTTTGTAGTTTTCATATAGCGGACTTCTTGTAATTAAATCGAGAAATGCTTGTACAAAGCTCAAACAATTAAAATTTAATAAGAAAATCACTCTTGACATTTGCGAAAGTACCTTGGTAGTTTATACAGGGATACCTTGCATATACGTAATTATTATTGTTGAGGTTTAAAGTTACGGACGATTGAAAGGATGCAGCAAATGACAAATTCTTAGAATTAAGTCAAGAAATGTTTAACCTTCTTTTTAATTTGATACGGACAGCAAACTGAACGTTTGAAGAACTTACCTCGTCTCTATTGTCATACGACGCGTATACTTAATTATTATTTTTTAGTTTTCATAATGGCGATTTCTTGGAATTAAACTTAGAAATGCTTGTATAAAGCTTAAACAGTTGGAATATAATAAGGAAATCACGCTTAACATTTGCACAATTACCTTGGTAGTATATTCAGGGATACGTTTCAAATAACGTACGAATGAAAGGATGCTCCAAATGCCAAATATTCGGAATTAAATGCTTATACAAAGCTTACACCTTTTTTAATTTGATAACGAAAGCACTTACTTTGACTGTTTATACAATTATACGCTGCGTATACGTAATTATTATTTTTACTCTTCATAATGCGAACGGGAGGGACCACCAAATACAAAATTCTTGGAATTAAGTCTGGAAATAATTTTACAAAGCTTCAACTTTTCGAATTGGACAGGAAAAGCGCGCTAAACAGTAATACGTTGCGTATACGTTATTATTATTTTTGTAGTTTTCGTAATTCTTGTTTATTTGCTTGAAATTTTGAAACCAAATGTTTTTATTTAAAATTCTAAATTTAATTAAAAAAATGTATATCATATGCATGGTAACCAGAATTAAACAGATTGAATGAGATCCAAAATAAAAATGTGTTAAAAATATTATTTTATATATATAAAAAGTATTCAATTAAAAAAAAAGTTTGGACGTAATGGTCGTTCATTGTCATTGTGTGGCCATGACAACCCGTTCTCGGGTGACGGTCGACCTCAACAGATATCGCTAGGCGCCTCCTCTTTGCGCGCACCCTCTCCAATTAGAAATACCAAGAGAGGATAGGTTTCTCCTCCACTTGATCTTTCCATCGGAGTCGTGGTCGTCCCCTTCGTCTTCCTTCGTAGGCTTTCGCTTCGAATCCCATTTTTGCTGGAGCATCGTTATCGATACGTAAGACATTCCCGAGCAAGCGCAGACGTAGTATTGTGATGCGCTGGACAACATCTATGTCATCGTAGAGCTCGTACAGCTCGTGGTTCATGCGTATGCGATAGGCGTCCTCAAAACGAACGAGACTGAAGATTTTACGAAGAATTTTTCTCTTAAACACCCTAAGAGCAGATGCTGTCCGTGACACAACTCATGCTTCTGCGCCGTATAAGAGGACGGGTAAGATGAGCGTCTTGTAGAGTGTTACTTTTGTTGGTAGAGAGGGCTCTGCTACTCATCTGCTTACTGAAACCATAGTAACACCTATTGGCAAGTGTGATTCTACGTTTTGTCTTTAGGCTAATATCATTTTCGGTGTTAACGGCGGTGCCAAGGTACGTGAATTCCTTCAGCATATGCAAGAAGCTGGACTCTCTTGTAAAAAATAGTGCCATTGCGATGTACACCGGCCTTCCGCAGTACTCCTACCATCACGAAATTGAAGAGGTTGCATGATAGAGCGCCGCCTTGTCTGAAACCACGAACCGTATTGAAAGGTTCGGAGTGGCCCGTTTCTTACTTTGTCAGCGCTGATGGTGCCGCTCAATGTCATTCTGCAAAGACGAATCAGCTTTGCAGGAATACCGAACTCAGACATGGTGGTTTATAGCCGATCCCTTATCGGGCTGTCGAATGCAGCTTTGTAATCGATGAAGAGTTAATGGGTATTGATCTGTTCTTAGTGGGTCTTTCCAGGATTGGGCGTAAAGTGAAGATCTGGTCTGTGGTGGACTTACCAGGTCTGAAGCCGCACTGATAGGGTCCGATCAGTGTGTTGGCATGTGGCTTCAGTCTTTCACATAGCGTTATAGTATATTGAATAAAATTGGCTCAAAAGTTCGGGTTTTCTCTATAGTTCTGCAATTTTGGAATATAAGTAACATGGTATATTTAAAATTAAAATTTTTCACGCCAGAAAATTTCTACTTTTTTCATACTCAATTTGGCAATAGAGCTCAATGTTTGATGAATAAACATTTTTCGATTTTGATTTTTTGGTAAAAATCTCTTTTGCTTTTCAATGCCTTCTTCTCTCAGTAATATTTCACAAATCTACAATATCCTTGCAGGGTATTAAAATTACACAGAAACCTCAAAAACGTGGAACAACTGCCATACTTAAAACTGCGCCAACGACGCGTTGCGAAGCCTCAAACTTAACCAGGCTTATAATGTAAAACTTTATTAATTTTCTCTAGACATTGCGCTTTCCAGTTGGTTGCGCATTTTTTAGTTTGTTTTAGTTTTAGTTAATTTGCTTACTAGTCTGAGTTTAATTGCCATCGCTAGAATCTACTACGATGTGTATATTATTTTCAAGTGTGCTGGCATTTTCACTTACTTTGTGTGAAAATTTGTGTGGTTGGTTTTCTTTTAACAAATGCCAAGCAACAGCTGGCTGTTGGTGTGCCACACACATACACACATTCCCACACACTCACACTCAGACTCCATTTTTTTTTTCGTCCGCCATCGCATTCTTTCTTTTTTTTTCAGCTTACCAACTACGCCACATTTCATTAATTAAATTGCAATTTTTAGTTGCTTTTGCTTGCATTTTTGGTTGCTTTTTTCCCTCTTCTTCTTCTCCATTTTATTTTTTTCAATTTTTGGTAGCATGTGCTGGCCATGTTAATTTTATACTTTGTTGCTCATTTTTGTACACTACAATTTTTTGTGCCTTTTTTTAAGTCCTTCTTTGCCTCGAGTGGCTTGTTATTTTAAGCGTATTATTTTTAAATTAGTTGCCTGGATTTACATAATATTGCTTTTTTTGTTGTTGGCTGCTTTGTATTAAATTGAAAATTGTTGTTAGTTTGGGGGCGCTCATATGTAAATAAAAGGATATTGTGCTAAGCGCACTTGGACTTGGACTTGGGAAAATTGGGAAATTGAAATTAAGTTTAATGCGTAATTTGGACCCTTTTTAAATAAATAACACTAAATTAAATATTTTTCGTTTTATATTTGTTTTAATTTGGGCTTTATCGATATATTTTAAAGGGTCACTTTAAAAGTCGACCTACCTTAAATACAATATTATTATTTTTTTTAATTTTACTAAATATTTTTGTTAGGACTTTAAGTTTTGTTTGAGAAGCAGCTTAATTGATTTTTTAAAAATTACTTTGCCTTCTTTTAGTTTATCAACTGCATTTATATTTATACCAAGTTTATTTTTTAAATTACAATTCTTTCTATATAATATGCTTTCTTTAGGCCCGCAAAGTAGTTGCTTGCTTCAGAAATGTTTTCACAATGCTAAAACTTGATGGTTTATTTCATTATTTTAATTTAAAAACTAATTTTGTCCTTTTTGGCCAAGGTCTACCTTGAGCCTGTGTCTCTATTTGGGCTAGATACAATGCATATACGTTATTTCACACAGAATTTTCGTAATTTTTCATTGCAAACACGAAAATTTGGAAATAAATTAGTATTTTTGTATTTTTTTTGTCCAATCTGCCAATCGTTTACATTGAGCGTCCACGGCTATAATGCGAATACGTAATTTATTTTCGTATTTTCCTTATTTTAGATTGCATACCTTATATTAATTGCATAATTTATATTAAATTTCTTTGCCCGATCTGCTCAAGACCTACCTGCCTGGAACGTCCATATTAAGGCTACAGAGCGTATACGTAATGCCATATAGAATTTTTTTTAATTTTTGATTACACATCCGAATAATTTAAATCATATTAATATTAAATAAGTTTTTTCGATCTGTTTATAAACCTTGCCGAAATCCTCCATATAGGCTTGTATTGCGTATACGTATTTTGGATTTTCTTAAATTTTAATTACACATCCGAAAATATCAAAAGTCCTCCAGACTTTTAATCAACTTTTTATGGCCGATCTTTCTAACTTTTAGCTTGACTGAACATCTTAAAGTGACAATGCGTATACGTAATATCATTTAGAATTTTTCATTAAACACTTGAATTATTGCAAAAAAAAAAATGGTTTTATTATCCAATATTTTGTTTTGTTTAATGTGTTCATAAGGCGTCTCTTTAGGGCTATGCAACGTATACATAATTTCGGCTTTCTCAATTTTTGATTACATATCCGAAATATTAAAATTTAAGCACCATTAAAATCTATAATATTTTTAGTCCGATCTGCCCATAATCATTTTTCTATGCTTAAAACTTTAATTAAATGAATTTTTATATTATATTTTTTCTGTTCAATCTGTCCAAGGTGTACCTTGAATGCCTAGGTATATAGCGCTTCAGTGCGTATACGTAATACAATATGTATATGTAATTTATTTTAGAATTTTCAAAATTTTTTATAACACACCCATAATTTCAAATACAAATTAATTTTTATATCCCATCTTTTTTTTGCTTGAGGCTTACTTAAGCGTTCATATATACAGTGCGTATATGTAATTTTATTAAGAATTTTTATAATTTTTCATTAGACATACGAAATATAAAAAAAATCTGTTTTTATACTCTATATGGTTTGTTTAATTTGTAAGCTTCAATATTTAAGTTCATATAAGCCAACAATGCGTATACGTATTTTTTTAAATTATAATTTAAAATTTGTATAATTTTGGATTGCACACCCGAAGTTTTAAAAACAAATTAAGTCTAATATATTTTTTGTCCGCTCTAGATAAAGGGTGCCCTGAGCGTTCATGTAAGGCTACAGTGCGTATACGTAATTATATTTTGAATTTTATTAAGAGAAATGAGATTTTATATTCTATTATTTTTGTCCAATCTGCCCAAGGCCTGCTTTGAATGTCTAGGTATATAGCGCTTCATTGCGTATATGAATTACAATATATTTACGTTATTTCATTTAAATTGTTCCTTAATTTTGATAAGACTCCTAAAATATATAAAATATTAAAGGCAAATTAATTTTTATTTTTCATTTTGAATTTCAAATTCTTTTATTAATCTGAAAAACAAATTAGCTTTTATATTAAATTTGTAGAAGATTTACATCATTACCACTTTAAAGAATATTTTGATAAAATAGTATTTTGGGCTAATGCTATTTTTTACTTAACTTTTCTATTTCCAATGTCAACAGAAAAATTTCACAATAAGCATATAACGAATATTAAGCCATTGCCATTTATTATTTTCGTTACACAAATCATAGATTATATTTTTTATATTTTTGTCAAATATTTTTGTCCACGCACAGGTACATTTTTCTATATTAAGATTGTAGTTAAGTTATATGTAAATGGAAACCAATAAATTATTACGTAACATCCATATTTCTCTTCCTACTACAAAGAACAATTGTAAAAGACCTTTAAGACATTGCATTTTTGGGTCGATTGCATAGTTTTTGTTTAAAGTTAAGGTTAAATCATCAATAAAATAATATAATAAGTGTCTACACATTCATTTACAAAAAAAAAACTCCAAAGAGCCCCCTTTAATGTGTCCCAAACACTTCCGGGGCTAAATTTGTTTACTTGCTAAATCTATAAATAAATAAAATTCATTTTTCATGCTCGAAATAAAAGTTACCACCGAAAAAGTGGGTGCCTCATTTAATTTTTAATTTATCGATTGGTCCAAATCGTTTTAGCTTAATTGCGATCTCATATTTAAATTTAAGGTAAAAAATTACGTATGTTAAATGATGTCTTTGGTAAGAGCTTTGTACCAGAAATCCTATGGCCAGACCGGAATTATGATCCGGCTAAAAAACAAAGGAACTTACTGCTGTGCACTATGGAATCATAAAAGAATTTATTGAGTATTTGTTTAAATGAAAAATTCACAATGAAATCTCGATGATAATATTGCTTAACTTACACATCAGTTAAAAAGCTTAATAATACTAAATTGGTAAAATACTAAAATTAAGTTGGTAACAATACTATGAATTTAGCATTCAGCCATTTTATGCTTGTATATTTACGTTACTTCATAAAATTCAACCCAATTTCTTTTTTGCCTAATTATTTTAAATGTAATTAAATTTCTTCCAGACTAATTTTTATAAATTTTCTGCATTAGGCACCAACAAGCTTTATAACAAATGGTAACTCAAATGTATAGATTTAAAAAAATGTATAGCATACATTTTGGGGCTGCTTGATAAAGTGTATAATGTAACATTTTTTCGATCCCAAGACATTCCAACGTAGGTCAGAGAAAACCTTTATTAATTTTAGTTTATTATGATTTGTAATATATATTATCGATTTGTAATCGTATTCAAAGAATTATCTGGCTTAATCCGAAGGTCACTCTAATTCCCAAAAAATATATAATTTAGAAGCTTAAATTTTGTTTACTTATTTCTGCGCCTTTTTCAGTTGAACTTATTCATTCTCCCTTATTTTCTATTTTTATTTTTCAATCTTCTTATCGCAATTTTCCAATTTCGCTCTCAAATCAATAAGTATTTCTGTTTTTTTTTTTTTATTAAGCGCCGTAATTTCTATTTTTTGCTCGCCCTTTTTATTTTTTTTCCTTGTTATCGACCTTTATAAAATTTCTAATTTCCCGCAATTTGTATTTTTTTTTGGTGCTTTATATTTTCCGGCATGCCTCAACACTTCTGTAGTCCTTTAAATTGCTCTTGTTAGTGGGTTTGAAGCCAATTAGCATGCAATTTGCTTGACTTATGCGCAAGGCGTGCGTTTCTCCATTTTGTTTTTTGATTTTCCTGTTATTGTGGTCTGATAGAGAGAAAGCTTTTAGCCGTGAATCCTTTTAAGCTTTATGCGCACTTCCGCCATCGATTTGTGTTTTTCGACTTGAGTAGAAAAAAAACGCCTTTTCAGTTGGCAGTTGCTCCGCTTAGCCGTAGCCTTAGGTCCCGCCGTAGTCAACCTTGTAACCGTAACATAAATATTGTGAAAAAAAACAATGGCAAGTTGCTCTGTTGGCAGAGCGGAAAAAAGCAGCACAATCGAGCACACACAAACAAATATACCAAGTAGACGCAAACAGACCGACGCTTATATATAGACTCGTATATAATGTGCATTTAAATGTGCGTACATGTGTATATAAGTCTATATGGCATAGAAGTCATTCAACCGCAAAAGTTTTGGCAACACACAGCGCCTCCAAAAAGCGGAATTAGAAACAACAACGGCAAGACTTGTATAAATAAAAATAATAAAAAAAAAATGGCGACTAGAATTTAGAAGTGCGACGACTAAGGAATACGCTGCCGATTTTGTAGCTTGTAGGAAAGAAATTACTTTTTGAGAATTTCTTGCTAAATGAATATTACGTGTGCCTTTAAATAAATAATACATTATTATAAAAAATAATTAATAAATTTTATTTATTTTATTTTGAATATAAATCTTGCCTCAAACATGTGCTACAACTCTGGTCAAAATACTTTTCACCGTGAGAGTATTTTTTTATACTTTTATAATAAACAAAAAATCATAGCATACTGCTTGGCGCAGTCTACAAAAAAGTTGCTGCCCTACAAAAAATTATTTGTGTGTTTTGTGTGAATGTATTTATTATGTGTGTGTTTTTGTGCAGGTGTGTGTGTAAGTGACGTCAACACTAAGCATTAGCGCCCACGGAACCTGCACCAGGTGCAGTCACATTAATTGCGGTTGGCTGACAACTCAGCCAAAAAGTCGGCTACAAAAAATCCACACACATACACTTGCACTTATAAAAAAGAATAGAAATAAAACACACACACACATGCTTTGTATGAAACACAAAGCAGGATATTATAGCAGCCATTTTAAAAGATTGCACAAATGTAAACACAAACAAACAAAAAAAAAAACGCATGCATACAAATGTAGCTCATATTCACACATACTTTCATATACGCACACACACACACAGACACACACAAAATTTGCAGCCTTCTAAGTGCAACGCAGCAATAAAATAAATTGCAGCCAAAAAAAAAAAAGAAGGAATAAAATAAAAAAAGTATAATATAGAAATAGTTGTATAAAAAAGTAAGGCAAACGCCTCACCACAGCTCATATGCATTTTGTGTATGAAGCTTTTAAAAGTTACTTTTATGCACTGAGAAAAATGATATACTAACTTGACTTGGGCTTTAAATAAGGCGAACTTAGTATGTCGGGTTACTTAAGCTGGATCTTGTTGATTTTAATTGACTTTAAGGCTTGAATTTTTTTATTCGAATTATTCATTTACTTATTTTTATTTATTTTTAATTATTTATTTTTTAATTTTTTAAATTATTTATTATTTTAATTATTTATTTTTTTAATTATTTATTTTTATTTATTTATTTTTATTAATTTATTTGCTTCACTAAAAACAGTATTTGAAGTTTTTATTCGTTTGAAGAGATCAATTTTTGGAGCAAGCAAATTCAAAATTAGCTCTTTGTTAAATTAGAGTTTAAAAAAATAATTTTATTATTTGCGCGAATTTCTATAGGATGTACTTTTGAGATAACTTAGAGTAATTACTCTTTACTAAAAATCATTATTCATAGTCCTTAGTTGTAGACTTTAGTCCTTAGCGCAAAGTAACCATAGAGTCAATTTTTTCATAATTAATTTTCTAATTATTTTAAGGTATTTGTAATTATATTATTTATTATATTTTCATTAAATATTATTATTATTATGAACTATAACCGACAGTGAAGCATCCAAGTTCTGTAAAATTTTTCTATATAAACAGACTAAAAATTATGTCAGACTGTTTAAATTTAATTGCAATATTTGTAGAATATAGTAAACATTAATAAAATCAATAAAATCTATCTTTTTAGATATTCGTTTAATGCAGATTACTCCGTAAATAACTTAAAAATTATCTATTTTAATTTTTGACGTGACAACGTCTTAAATTAGGTTTGTATGGGAGGCACCATTGAAAAAGTATAACGATAACCGTAACTATAAGTCTAGCGATAAATAATCGTAACGATAAGTGGCATTTTTATTTTTGCTTTGCGCTCTGCTCTTATCTATAAACGAACCAGCGACTTTTTGTGAATCGCAGCAACAAGCAACGCACAGCGTCAGCCGCACCGCTTAGCGCTCAGAACCAAACCGGCACTTCTCACAGCGGTGGCTATTTTTAGTTTTGAGTGAGCGCAACTGATTAACGCCCAGCGGCGCATGGCCTCTGCGGTCTGCCGAAATACTGCATTACCTCCGCGCAAAACGTAATTGATTACAAGCGCTGCGTTTCGTTTGAGGGATTGTAAGCGGAGGCAAATAGAAAAGCAGTGATCTGCCGAAAATCTGCATTACAACTGCGGAAAAAGTAATGCACAAATAGAAACTCGCACTGCGCTATCTTAGCAACACAAAATTTTGTTATTTTGTTTGCATGCTAACAAGCATAGTTCGGCCTTTCTTCTGTCAAACCATTCGTTTACACCTTTTTATTTATTATCTACTGCCGAGAAAATTTTATTTTATTAAGAGATACGAAAACGTAAAGTCTGACAACTCGTTTCATAATTCCATGAAATATACGTATAATCTTGATTGCGTATCAAACGTTTCTAAGTCAACTACGTTAAAAGAAACAACCATCGACTTGACTTTCGCAAGACACATTACAGCAGAAACACTTCCTTTCATTTCCTATTTCTCCTATCATCGTCCTATCCTCAACAAAATCACTCAAATAGGAATTAGTTAAGTTTTAGTTTACATGTACGATGTTTTAGTAAACAAAATATATTTCTAGAGTTACAATTTGTGTAATTCTTATTTTCATTCAATTCCTTGTTCCTATTGTGCAATTTAATATTGTAATATTCATATCAATAAATATTCTACCGAGAAAAAGACGTTGTCACGTAAAATCTTCGCCCGTAAAACCGACTTTACAGGCACCAGTTTTTTGTACTATTATTAAAATTAATATTACAACCGCCAATTAAAAAAAAAATTAACTAAAATTAATTCATTTTGAGATCACTTTTCCTTGAATATAGAAGTTCATCAACTCAAAAATTTTTCAATATGCTTATTTATTATTGAATATTTCAATATGAATAGAAACTTGTTAATCTCTTCTCGAGATCACATTCAAAAATCAATCAACTCAAAAATTTTTTAATATATTTCTTTATTATTAATTATTTTAATAATAATCGAAATCTGTGAATCCTTTCTCGAGATAACTTTAAAAAAATCAAACAAAATATATTAGAAAATAAATAAATGTTCCCAAAGCTTTCGTAAGGAATCAAAATCTCTTTATCCCTTCTCAAGATCAGTTTAAAAAAATCAAACAAAATAATGAAAAAAAAAATTTCCCAAAGTTTTCATAAGGCATAGAAATCTGTTTATACCTTCTCGAAATCACTTTAAAAAAATCAAACAAAATATATTGGAAACAAATTAATTTATATTTTATAAATTTTTCCAAAGCTTTTGTAAGGAAGACAAATCTAGCAAATCAAAAATGATAACATTTTTCCAAAGCTTTCGTAACAAATCGATATATCTTCTTTCCCAAAACTGAAATAAAAAATGAAGACAAATCTAACAAATCAAAAATGATAAAAATTAATTAAGCCGTTCTTGAGTTTAAATGGTATGACTGACACATCTTTCCTATATAGAAGATTATAATTTCTGTTTATAATAAAATGTGGAAAATGCTTAAATTTGACTTTACTATATTAACTATTCGTTTTCAACTATTTGACTAATATTTAAATTCTCATTTTTTTCTTTCCAGGTAAGCAAATCTTTAGTCTTAGTTCTGGATTGGGTTGTAAAGTTAAGTAAGTCGGATCTTGTCTCTACTTTTCTGTTTTTTTTTTTTTAAATTAGTAAGTGTCTTATATTTAGATCCTAGCTGGAGTAATAGGCCTAAAGGGCCTTTCTTATACTTTGAAAAAAAAATGCGTAATACTCTAAAATTGTAGGCATTAATTATTTTAAGCTCTTTAATTTCGTAACTGGAAGTCAGATGCTTAACATGTCTTTAAATCTTGAACTTCTTATAGCTTCAAACTTTAATTTCTTCGAACATTGTTATTTTTATTATTTTGTTTTATTTTTCCAAATATTTGTTGCCATTTTTTTTTTAAATTTAATGCAATCGTCAAAATGTATTATTTATTTGTTTTTGCAGTGTACTTACAAACACACACAAAAAAGCCACAGCTGGTTTTGGCTTGTGGTTATTATTGTTGTTTTTCTTGTTGCTGTTGTTGCTGTAGTAACTATTTATTTATTTATTTTTGGTTGCTTCTGTTGCTTGCGCTTAATATAAATAAACGAATGTAATGCGAAGCAAGCCTGAAAATAGTTATTGTGCCGCTGTCTGCAGTTCCTCGTATACCCTACACCGAAACTATAAGGGGTGTATTAGTTTGGTGAAATAGAATGTTGTGAGAAGCGCGTTGAAAGCAAGGAAAACTTGCCTAAAGAAATAATTTTTAGAAAAATGTTTTCTGTTAAAAGAAACTGATAAGACATATTTTTTAGGTCCCAAAAACTAACTAAAAGAGATTTCTGAAAATCGAAAATAGTGAAATTTTGTCAAGGTCTGTATGCCTATGGGGCATGCTTTTCGTAGGTCCTGGAAGCTTGCTTAGAAGAGGTTTTCGAAAATCTAAGACTGTTTCATTTTGTCAAGGTCTCCATCTTATGCCTTTTTTCATTTGAATTAATTTTTTAAATGGCCAGTAGAAACTCGCGACTTAATCCAAAATTTGACAAGATTATATAATAATAACAACAAGGACCTCTTTTGATTTCCGTCTATTTTTAAAATTGCAACAGAACTGTGAGCTTTTTGTACAAAAATCTATAATTTGAAAAGCCTTTTAATAAGAAACTGAACATAAACCAAGTTTTATTTGTACTGCAATATTCATTTGCTATATAGTAGGCGTCGAATATAAAATTGTGTAAAGGTCGTTGAAATGTTTTATTTTTAAATTTTTAGCGTGGTTGTTTAGTATCTTCGAACAACAGATTATGGGGTTTCAAAGAACGACAAGTTTGAGATTACGAATATAATTTATTTAAATTAGTATTTAGTAATATATGTGAAAAATCCCCAAGCTGAGCTGGAAGTCTTTTAGCCTTAAAAAATTGCTTATATAATTTAATTCAAATCCATTCTATTTTATTCATTAGATCTTATGCATTACGAATAAATATGGAGTTTTTATCCTTAAAATAAGAAGTTTAGTCTAAATTAATTACCTTTTCTACTGAGTTATTGAATTATAATGAATTTAAATAATGGCATTAGAATCATAAGAGGGGAAAAAAATGCAAAAAACACATTAACATGTGGGATATATTATCTGGGACTTATTTGTAACTAAATTAGGTATTTAATAATCAATTGTTAATTTGCGCAAACTCAGAATATGTACATATATTTTTAAAAATTGTTGTGGAGACGGTTGACCCTCTTTGAAGCGAATTCAATTTTTGTTATTTATATGAATAATATAAATTTATAAAAACTCTTTTGAAGAAATTATTCTTACGATAAAAGTTCAGCAACATTTATATAGGTACTTTTTCCGGATTTTAAATCATACGATTTCTTAAAAAAATTAAATTTCTCAACAACAATTTTTGATAAAAATCGAAAAAAATTGTTTTTCGATAAATGGCCAGTAAAATATATTTTTTTCCGGATTTTAAATCATACAATTCCTTAAAAGAAATTTTTCTTAACAACAATTTTTGATAAAAATCGAAAATGATTCTTACGAAAAAAGTTCGGCAAAATATTGATTTTCCGGATTTTAATTCATTCGATACCATAAAAAAATGTTTCAAGAGAAGAATAGATTGGGAATACCTTTTCATAGTTGGGTAGAATTTATGAAATTGTCAAAACTACCTTAAAACATGCTTTCCAAGTACCCTTTAAATTTAGCATCGCTGATTTCAAAAGTTTTTTTCCGCCAAGGTTTTTAAAAAAAATTATTTAAAAAAAAAAATAAATTAAAAATTAATTAAATCTTCTTACAAAAATTCAATTTCTTCAAACCAATTTTTGATAAAAATTTAAAAAAATTATTTTTGGTTAAAAGGTCAGCAAAATATTTATTTTTTCCGGATTTTAAATCATACGATTCCCTATTAAAATGATTCAAGCTATTTTTTTTTCTATTAAATTTTTATATACAATTTAGAAAATTATCAAGAATAGCTACAAAACTTGGCGTTGCTGATTTCGAAAGTTTTTTTCCGCAACGGTTTTCCAAAAAGATATTAAAAAGACCCAGCAGAGTATTTCAAAGTCGCTATTCGCTTACCACTTTTCTCTCTCGCTCTTTTTATCCGTGTATGCGTGTGCATCCTTGAGGCAAGCTGCCTGATGCTGTTGCTTTTGTCATCATTGTTGTTGTTGTTGCTGTTGTCGGCAATGCGTTCACTTGGCTTACTTTTTGGCCAAATGGAATTGCTTTTGGGCTAGAAGACGTTCTGTTGCGGCAAGCCAAGGCATTTTTTGCCAACGTTATCTTTGCTTAACTTAAAAGTGCAATGTTTGTGTGCCTCAGTCCAGGCCAAGCGCAACCCAATCTACCGCCCAGCCACGCCTCTGCGTGCCACAAGGGCTCAAGTTAAGCCAGATGTGTGTCAGTCAAACATACTGTGCCACATTTGTGGCGCAAGGACATTTGCGGCTTGCGGCCTTTTTGGCTTCACACTGGCAACACTACAGCTGGCTTATACGCTCCGCTCTCTTCGCTGACACTATCCGCTTTATATGGTAAAAACAATGTTAATACATAAGTTACTAAAAAATTGACAGAATCTATGAAGTATATATGTAAATCCTATGCAGACAGAACATAAATGTTGTGTAGTTCTAAGCTGAGTCTTTTGCTGTTTTTAAAGCATAAAAGTTGTCTTAGTTTATGGTCTTGGTCAGGAGCGTATTGAGGAGGAACGGGTTTTGGGGTCGAAACCGCCTAGAAATATTTGAGGTGCCAAAAAATGATTGAATATTATCTGGAGTATTATTTCAATCGATGTTGATGAAACGGTTTGAAGCCTAAGTATAAGAGCTTTATTATATAGGGTAGGCCATCTGTTGCTTTCTTTGTTAATTCCATGTTATTCGCAAATTTTCCAACAAAATTGAAGTTTGAAACTACTCATTATTGTATGAAAAATAAAAGAAAATTTTTTAATGTTTTGTTATATAGGATAGGCCATCTGCTGGCTTGTTTGTTAATTCCATTTTATTCGCATATTTTCCAACAAAAATTGAAGTTTGAAACTACTCATTTCTGTATGAAAAATAAACAAAGATTTTTTAGTCCTTTTTTATATAGGATGGGCCATCTGCTGGTTTGTTTATTAATTGCATTTTATTCGCATATTTTCCAACAAAATTAAAGGTTTAAACTTCTCAATTATGTATGAAAAATAAACGAATTATGAATCTTTAATGATCAAGCTAAAAGGTGGCCCACCCTATACTCAACTAGCTTTTCCCAAACATACTAAATATGAATTATTTCTCGTCCAAATTATCGGTTTTACATAGCATTAGAAACTCTAAGCTAAGATTTTTTAGAGATTTATTGTAAAGGGTGGGCCATCTGTTGGTTTGGTTGTTAATTTAATTTTATTCGAATATTTTTCTAAAAAATTTAAGTTAAAAACTATTCATTTATGTATAAAAACAAATACGAATTATGAATCTTTAACAACCAAGCTAACAGCTGGCCCATCCTATACTTTACTATCCTTTCCCAATTATACTGAATAGGAAACATTTCGCGCCTAAATTATCTGTTTTACATAGCACTAGAAATTCTAAGCTAAGATTTTTTAGAGATTTATTATAAAGGGTGGGACATCTTTTGATTTTATTGCTAATTTAATTTTATTCGCATATATTTCTACAAAGTTGAAGTTTGAACTTATTAATTTATGTATAAAAACAAAAACGAATTATGAATCTTTAACAACCGAAGCAGCAGCTGGCCCACCCTAAACTCTACACTATCCCCTCCCAATCATACTAAATTGGACCCATTTGGCTCCCAAATTGTCTGTTTTACATAGCTCCAGATATCCCAGAGATTTTTATGTGATCCCCTTTTAAAAAAATTCTGTCCCCACCCCTGTTCATGCTTATCGCTTAGTTAGTTTTTATGTCTGGCCTAGGCCTTGTAATCCTTTGTAAACACAGATACAGTCATTCGCACACACACACGCACACACACACGCACACACACACACATTTACATAGCAAATCCTTTCAATTCATTTCAATTTTTCAGTCTTAGTTTGTTTTGGTTTCTTTGCTTTTGCTTTGTTTGAATTTGTTTGCCATTTAGTTAACATGTAAATCTACTAGCAGTTTCCGGTTTCTTACGTTTTCCTTCCTCTTTATCTGTCTTTGTCTCTGCTTCGTTGGTTTTTGTTTTTTTTTCTTTTTTTTATTAACACATTTCCGTTGGAAATTACGCCCAAGCGTTTTCCGGACGCTTTACGGCCTTTTGCACGGCCATACATTTTGTATTTGTATCTAAATAGTTTGGACAAACTTTTAATTTGTTGATACAATTTTCTATAGACACTTTTTTTTTGGTTTTTGTAGTTGTTGTTGTTGCTGCTTTGATTTGAGCCAAGTTTATTGGTCCGCATTTCTAAATGATTCATGATTGGGTTGAGCTTAATTTACGTAGCGAATGATTCGTTCTAGGAACTAACCAAAAAGTTCAAGTTATTTATGGTTTGGTTGACAGAGTTTGAGTCCAAAGAAAGTTTCACCACAAAAGTTGATCAGTTCTTTATTTGTGATTTCCGAAGTAAGAAATAATATAAATTAATAGTTGGAATTAGAGTAGTAAATTTGGTAGGAAATAGTGGAAATACTTGTTTTTGAGGTGGTTTAAAGGATTTGGTGCTGGCTTTGATTGTTTTTCTTTTTCCTATATTTGTGCAAATATATTTTGCAATAGAAAGCAATTCGAAGAAAGCCCCATATGAGAGATGTAATGATGTCGATGGTCAGGATTACGACTACTCTTTAGAAAAGATTTTATTTTTCAATGGATTTGAAGTTTCTTGCATAGAAACCCTGAAACGGAAATAAAAAAAAATGATTTTAAAATACTTATTCAAGAAGAAACTTTTCAAGCGATACAGTGAAAATGGAACAATGAAAGCTAGACAAATGGGAGATAGGATCGAGAATGCCAAGAACAACACTCCAAATTTCTTATTAAAAAAAACTATTTTTAAACACTTATTGAAGAAGAAACTTTTCAAGCGAAACAGTAAAAGTGAAACAATGAAAGCGGAACAAATTGGATATGGTAATGCTAAGTACAGCAACTAAAAAGGTTTAGCTAGCTAAGGTACTGGAAACTACCCCCTGCGATTTTCAAATTTTAGTTTTTGCAACGTTTTTTCGCTAGAGGCGCCACTGTGCAACAATTTTCCTTTATCGTCCCGCCTTTGACCTTCCAAGTTCGCACAACAAAAATTTGCAAATATTTTTATTATAATTTTCCCAGATAAGAATTTTTGTTAATTACTAAAACTTTGCCCATGTTATGCCGGCCGCTGTCAAGGCCAAAGACATAAGTTCATTTCATACTTTAATTTTATTTAATTTTCATTCCACACAAAGGTGGCAACTCTAGCTCCTACACACAAAAAAAAAGACTAAATGGTATTTTCCATATATAAAATAGTTAATTAAACCAAAAAATTTCGCAATCAAAAGTTTTTGCTATTCGCAACGCTTTTGTTCTGGTTTTGGCCCTGTCAGTTGTCTCTGTCAAAGTATTTACCTTATACCATTTATTTATTGATGTGGGCCAAAAGCATGTAACCACAAATTAATTGCCTGGGCTATAAGGTATAGGCCATTATCAAACATGTACACAGATATATAAATAAAGCGTTAAATGTACCAAAAAGTTGTGTAAAAACTTTGCCGCCCGGATTGATTGATGCCTCTCTTGGCCTGACCAGGTGTGTTGGTCCAAAGGACCAAATTGTGGTTCGTAAAAGTTTTTGGACACGGTTTTGAAAGTAATTTACTCGTTTTTCTTGATAACTATCCATGTACATAAGACTGGTTATATATTTTGTGTGAGTACTTTAGTAGTTACAAGTTGAAGTTTAAACAAAAAATTGGCTAAAAGTTTGAAAGCAAAAATTGCCAATTCGAGTAGTGTTGAAAAATGTCAAAGACATTTTTTTTATGGCTGCTCTAGTTTTTATTTAGTTTTATTAACGTTTAAGAACTTATATTTATTTACCAAAAAGGTAAGAAAAGGTTTTTAGCTTTTAAATTTGAAGCCAGCAACGGCTACTTCCAAGTCGTTCCGCTACGTTTCAGAGCTTTTTAGACCCTTTACCTATAGGTACAAAAAATTTGTGCAATGTATGTAACGGTCAGAAGCAGGCTTGGCAAACCCCAAGTCCTTTTTACCAAAATGCTTACCATAACCTAGGGTCCTATTGAAATATCAATCTGTTGTCTATCGGTCTTTACAACGTAATCTTGGAGGTAATATGAGCCCAAAACTTTAAACTTCAACTTTTATCAGCTCGTTCTTTGAGTCTTGGATGGTTGGTTGGTTTGGGTGCCGTTTGAATGACAACAGATTCAAACTCAATTAGCGCTAATGCGCCATTTTGTTACACCATTTATGGGAACCACTGCTGTTCGGTTTATTCAAACCATCTCGATCCGTTAATAAACCTGCTGATGTCGTCTATGTTCTTTTCTGCCAAGTCATGTCGGCTTTTTAACGCGAAGCTTCCTAGTGCTCTGTGGCGTAAGGACCCCAATCGTGGGCACTCACATAAATAATGATAAACTGTCTCTTCTGTGTTTTCCTGGTCACAGCTTCAGCATCTGACGTTGTAGGGCCAGCCCATTTTCTTTGCATGGTCTCCTAACGGCCAATGTCCGGTTATGGTCGATGCTATTCTAAAGATCATTGTTCTTGGCTTGCTTAGCAGTTCGGCCGTTCTACGCTTGTCGTATCGCAGTCAAGTTTCCTTTGCAATCTTGCAAGTGCCAATATTTTTCCAACTGGTTTCAGCCTTGTTGTGAGCTCGCAGAAGAAGTTCTCTCTTGATAGCGCTGAGGGGTATTTGACAGCTCCTCCATTGCTTCGCCATCTGATGCTCCTTTTCTCGCCAGTTCATCAGCTTTTTCATTCCCGTATACGTTCCTATGTCCGGGAACCCATACGAGAGCGATGTAAATTCTGCTTGCAAGGGCATGGAGATCTTCTTTGCATTGTCTGATGATTTCTGAGTTCACGGTTGGCGATTTGATCGCCAGCAAAGCTGCTCGACTGTCGGAGAATATAAACACCTCCGCCAGATGACTCGGATGATTATTCAACGCCAAAGACTTCCGCCTGGAAGATGCTGTTTCTGCTGCCTAGGCGATAGGAGAGAGATACTTCGAGTTCGTCCGAGTAGACCCCTGCTCCTACACCGCGATCCATCTTGGATCCGTCAGTATAGATTGCAGCTGCGTCTGCTCTCATTACCCTGTTCATGTCCCACACCTTTCGCGTCGGGAATCTGAAGTCGAACCTCTTCTTGAAGTCCAGTACTGGTGTTATGTAATCTGTTGATTTGCTAGTCTCTTGACCCTTCAGAATGCTGCCATATCCGAAGGTACTAGTCCTCCAGAGTCCAGTTTCTTTGATTCTGGTGGCCTTGTTTGCTGCAGTTAGCTTTAATTGGATGTCAATCGAAATCATATTCAAGATCACATTTAACGCCTCTGCTGGGCATGATCTAATTACGCCCGTAACATTTGCATAGGCCGCTCGTTGCAGTGTACTTGCTCTCCTGATGTTGTATTGCCTGCTCAATGCTGGCCACCATACAAGCGCACCATATGTGATGATAGGTCGTACGATGGCAGTATACATCCATAGGGCAATCTAAGGGTTCCGACCCTAGTTCCTTTGAGTCTTACTCTCTGATTTGAAAAATATAAATTTCTTAAAGTTACATATTAAATTTTTTGCCAACAAAATCTCACTTAAACTTAAGCAACAAAAAATCTCTCGTTTAATCCGCATTTAACCTTAGTAAAATATTATATTTTATGCGCTTAAACGGAAACTAACTTCAACTTTATGCCATGTTTGTTATGTTTGTTAGTTTATGGCCCAGACACATTTGACTGTTGACTTATGTCAGTGCCAGACTGGAAAAGTGTTGATGACGCAGCAAGCAGCTTTTGTTTGGCCTAAGGCTGCCAACAACAACAACAACAAGAACATATAGTATATAACATCATTGGCGATTTATTTATGAAATTTTTATGCATAGAATATAACATAAAATATATACATATACTAAATACATATACATATATACATATAGAACGGAAACTTTTTATGACACATTTGAATTTTTGGTTCGGAGCACCAAGCTGCAACCCTTGGCTTAGCCACTCCGCTTTGCTGCGGAATTTTTAGTTTATTCCATATCAGAGGGACGTGGCTGACCAGGCGCCGGGTTTGGCTTTTTTGGTCATGGAAATTGTTGTGGCAGCGCTCGGATTTGTTGCAACATTTTGGCAAACGCGCCACAGTCATAACAACAAAAGCTGACTTTTTTCAAAAGCCAACTTTGGGTTTTGTATCTGTATGTATATAGAATGTACTAACGCCATGTTGCGACAGTTGTTGCAACACACACACACACTCGTACATCGTGGGAACTGAAAGCGCCCTTATGCATGATGGCTTAAATAGATTAGCAGTGCCTTTTAGCAACTGTTAAACTGTTGCACAACCAAACTTTGTGGTGAAAATACCCCAAAATTTAACTAGCAGCTAGAAAGCAAACTCTTCTGGGTTTTATTTACCTCAGGTTGGACTGAGACTGAGCACAGTTCACACGGCGTCAAATGAATCAACATCAAACAAATTGTAAGATATATCCGAGTGCATTGAACCTGCAAACAAATCAGCATTGAACCATATACCATATACATCAAAGCAATCAATGGACTGCGAGTTCGATATGCCCCAGGGAACTAGCGGCGGAGGGGCGGGGAGGCACCCAAAGGACGCAGCATATAAAAAGAAAATGGCAAATGTAGCATACGATTTGACTAAATCTATCAAAGACGCAGGCACTTTTGTAGTATGTGAGAGCTGCGTGCATGAGTAGGTGAAAAAACAATGCTTCAGAGAGTTGAGAGCATTGGGTACGCCAAATACCCTTACTTTAGATGGCGGGCGTTTAGCAAATTAGCAATATGGAGGACCCTTCTCAAGGGAACTAGGTGCGCAAACATATGCATTTTTTCAGATAGCCAAGCATTAAGGCATTGTCATCCTGGAGCATCTTCTCCAGGATGGTTAAAGAATGCCATAACTACCTCCAAACCCCCATGTCCGTTCGAAACAAAGTCGAGTTATGTTGGGTGCCTGGACACTCGGGAGTGGATGGTAACACGATCGATGACGATCTAACACGACAGGGTGCTTTCACCCTGACTACATCTCCTGCGCCGTTTTGTAGTATTGGTTGGTCCACGATCAAAACCATGATAAACAAATGGGCGGCAGGAGAACATAGAAGATACTGGGTCTCCCTTCCGGGGCTTCGTCAAGCAAAAGTGCTTGTCAAACCTCTGTACCTCTAGGCAGAGCGGACCTAAAGCTTCTGGTAGCTTACCGATCTGGCCACCACACTGTTAGATATCATCTACAGAAAATTGGCCTATCGGACTCTTCAGAGTGCAGGCTCTGTCTAGAAGATGATGAAACCATCCGACATACTCTCTGGGACTGCCCAGCGCTGGTATGGGACAGAGCCTGTCACATGGGAAAGGAACGGATTAGTCTCTTCCATCTCAGGTCAACAAAAGACCTACTGCTATTCATGAGGAAAGCGGAAAGTCTTTTGTTTTAACATTAGGGTATGGTACAAAAGACATTTTGGTCGCAGTGCCCCACCTCTCTGTGAGGTACCCCTTTTAGAAAAAAAAAGTGCCTAGAAGCTTACTCGGTATCGCCGTAATATATTGCTAAGAGTGGCGGATTCACGGAGATCGTTTTCGGGTCCGGATCCCTCTCCAAAGGTTGGAAAAATATGTTGACAGTCTTTTGCGAGCTCTAATTCATGAATATAGACTTGATATTGACAAACCCCCCTTAGACCCCATCCTGGATCCGCAGCTAATATATTAAGAGAAACATTGAAGACTCTCAAAGTTTCTTGATTCTTCTTCCAGGGCTGGAAAGCATATCCCCGACAATTTGTCTCAGTACTGTTAGAAATATATTGCTATAGCTTCACTAAAATGAGATTCTTTGAAGACTCTAAAAATTTCTTGCATCCTTGCACATCACTTAAGTCTAATTCCATGTTGAAGATGATCGCCATTTCCCTCGATTTCTCCAGCATATCGCGTCAGCCAATGTGTCTCGGAACTGTTGCCTAGGCACACCCAGAGAGTCCGAGGCCACAAGACTACCAAAGTCAAGAACGTTCATCCCGTTTGAAGAACATTCAAACCCGTCACTCCAAGTTCATGTGCGATCTTAATGAGGTTGTGAGGTTGTTGGCTACGCTCCCTATGAGAAGCGTTCCATGGATAAGCGCGCTTTTAAGTTCTTGAAGCGCCGCTTGGGCACATACATCCGAGCCATGAGGAAGCGTGAGGAACTTTCCAACGTTTTGACTCAGATACGTAAGGCTCAGACACACTTTTCTTATCGACTTAATGCTAAAAAGCGTGTACGCATTAAAAATATCTACAATACAACAAAAATTATCTACAATAATTCCGACCCTTTCCATGTTCCCTTTTGTTTTGATAATTTTCAAACATTTCCTGAATCTTGGCATATTTTGGTTATTGAACCAGAATCGAGAAATGATAGTAAAAAGTAAAGCGTCAGCCAAGGACATTTATCTTAACTTCAATTTTATTAACTTTCAAACAAACTCAATAGATCCAACCAAACGCTTACATAATAATTAAAGTGTATATTCAAATAGATACTTGACGATATGCGGCAATCTGTTGGCCAAGTTGGCAGCCAAAGTAAATGCTCAGCCATTTATAAGCCATAAATACACTGAAAAACGAGCCATTTTATAAAGGACCATTATCGGTTGAGTGTGTGTGCATGTGTGTGTGTTTGCGACTTACGAGTGGATTTTGACTCTCAGCAAAGCTGCCAACAACAAATTATCTGTGGCACCACCTAGTGGATAATACTACAAGTAGCAAAAATTTGGCTGGCTGACTGACCGACCAAATGACCCAACGCTTGCAAAGGCCCCACAACTCAAATGAGCCACAAACATTGGCCTTAAACCGTTTGCTGACCAGGCCCAGACCAAGCCAGTTGCTGCGCAAACAATGCAACCCGCCCCCGCGCCTTTGGCTGACTGGTGAAGTATTTTGAGTGGATTTTTGTGCTTACAAAGGATACGGCCAGCAAAGGCTAACCAACACCTCATCAGTCAGTGGATAGCCAAATGGAAGTTGGCAGGCAAATAGAAGCCAAGTGGTGGCTTGGGGCGGCCTTCGTTCTCAGGGCCAAGGGATTAACGTGCCGGCTTGTTGGCCAAAAACTCGATTTCGTTGCCTTAATTAAACAGATATTTTGGTGCCCCAAATCAACGGCACGCACAAGAATTATGGCACAAAAAGGCAATACAAAAGGTTAAAGGCAAATGCCAGCCATGCAGTTTTCAAATACTTTTTGTGGTTCCAAAGCTGGGTCTACAAATTTGACACCGGATATGGCTCAAACCCCCAGCAATCCTTTGTCTTACAACTTTTTTCTGGCCAAATAAACGCATACTTTTTGCTGTTTGTTGCTTAGTCATTTGCCACCTGCCATAGTTTTTATGACTTGACGACGCGACATTCTCACCACCAACACCAACAAAGCCACAAAGGAGTAATCACAGACACGTGTCTCGGCAGGACACCATGTTGGCGTCTCTACTTTCTACATTTTTGCCATATTTCGTGGGTCAAGTGTAAGTTGAGCAAAAACGCTTAACCAACGCACACAGACAAACAGGATGTATGTCCTGCGTCCCTTGATGCAAGGAATTCTCTTGGCAGCACGTGCTATACACATCCTGACAACAACAAAAGCAAGTCCAAGGCAAGCATTCACAAATATTGCCATTACATGGCATAAAAATATTATGAGCGAATAGCGTCAGAGACGATAGGGAGTGAGAAGGAGAGCGAGGCAGAGAGTGACGCAGGAAGCGCGCGCTCTTAAGCAGCGCTCATGCTGGGTTCACACTGCGTAACAGAGCGCTTGATTTGTGTTCACAGTGTGTTCAGTGTGAACTTATGTATGAAAATATCGTAGTAATTCATTTATTCGAAGGGGTTCAACAAAGCTTGGTTGACTTTGATACTAAAAAAGAACTATAGGAAAGATAGAAAAGTGGAGAAATATTCAAACACTTATTAACTAATCCGAGTCTCTAGCCCGATGGGTGACCTTTTAAACGATAAATACCGTAATGAATAGCCTTTTAATATGTACATATACGTGACACGACTTTTTGACAGGTAAAGAGTATGATAGGTAAAGTCAAGGGCACGAAATAGGAACTTTTTAATTTATGAGCGGAACCAACAAAAAATTTTTATTATAACATAAAAATTTTCTTAAAAAATTAAAAAAAAAAAAATTATTAAATTTCAAGTTTTAAAGTTAATTAAAAAACAATTTTTTTAAAAAAAACGTTACCATTTATCAAATTTTTTTTTATTTACAATAATTTAAATATTATGTACTTTCTTTACATTTTTCTTCAACTAAACAAATATAAAAATTAAGTCTCAAGAAAAACAAAATATTTCGATACCTTTTTTATATTTCAAATCTATTAAGGAGATTAACTCTATTATTTTATTATTGGTAATAGATTTTCATAAAGAAACTTATTTAAACCCCGATAAGTGGCACATTTAACGCTTTGGTATACTTTTCAGAGTCGACATTTTGATGTTGAGAGATATTATTAAAATTTTGAAAGATTGTTCGGTATTGATTTAAATACAGTTAGCTTTAATTTATGATCAGATGTAGATTTCGGATTTCAGTAAATCTTTGTGGCTCTAAGCCACAATAATTCAAAAAAACCTTGACGGACGTTTTCTAAGTACTTAAGAGTATATTTAAATGCTTCTTAAGAAACTCAATTTAATGTGTTGAGTCATGCGAGTCTATTGAAAAAATCGGAGATGATGTTTATTGTAAAAAAAAATTGGTTAAACAATTTTGGAACCTGCAGAGTTCCTCTTACTACCCAAACAAAAAAAATGTTCACTGGTATTCTGCATTGAATCCGACAAAAGAGTAATTTGTAATGGTTACGAACTTCACATATTCTTGGCAAGACTATTTTTTTGAAATAATCAATTGCTACAGCAACCCTATTGGAAAGTTCTCTATTATATCACATTTTATACCCATTCAAAAGCAAATATATAAAAAGGAAACAATAAGGAAAAGCACATCTACTTATCCAGACATGAAGAATTAATTTAAAAAAAAAAATTGTGTTTTTGTGAAAAATAAAATTTACTGCGTTTAATAAGATTTTCAATATTTTATTAATATTTTTCCGATGACTTTATTAAGTGAACAATCGAAAACCTCTAAATAGTGAATCAAATTTTTTAAAGCATTTTCAAGATGTAACGAACGAAAAAACACAAAAACGAATCAGAAATGAATTTTCCTAAATGTACTTTTGGTGTTGATTGCTGTAAAATCAGATGTTTCATGGCGTTATTGCTTGCTTGGTTTGAATTTCCATTTTTCTACGAATATATTCCACTGATCTCTTTCACAAATATCAATTTTGAACAAATAAAATGAGTTTTAAAGAAAAAATGTCAACCTTGATATAGTGAACAGCCTCGTGGCAAACTTTTGGCAGTGTAACCTCAGCACAATGCTGATTCAGTGTGAACCCACCATAGTGCTGACTAAATGATGTCAAGTCAACACAAAAAAAAAAGTAAAACTTTTTTCTTAAGTTGGTGTCAACTGCAACTTTGGACGCCACCTTCAACATTACCAACTGCCTGTCGCCATATTCCCCAGTTTGTCAAGAGGCTTCTCTGCTCTCTTGACTGCATTACGCGATGACGTCGTTGGTTGTCCTTGCCGACGCCGCTTAACTGCTGAGTGGGCAACACCAACTGCCAAATGCAGTGAGCGATTAGGAGCTGCAAACCAAAAGAAAACTAAAA
Source organism: Chymomyza amoena (assembly GCA_037043745.1). Taxonomy (NCBI): domain Eukaryota; kingdom Metazoa; phylum Arthropoda; class Insecta; order Diptera; family Drosophilidae; genus Chymomyza; species Chymomyza amoena. The sequence goes on from JBAMAX010001549.1 coordinate 56,285, forward strand.
TAAAATTATATAAATTGTTGCATTATCCGGGGACATGGTTCCAGAATATACCAAGTGAGCAGCTAATGAGCCTGCCACTTGGGGCTAAACAAGCAACTTTAATAGTCCTGCAGCAATGCGCTCTAGTAAATTTTGTTAATTGATTTATTTTTGATGTCATTAAAAATACTAAAGGGTAATGTGGAAAAATGCTCTCTGGGAATTGAGAGTGACAGAATGTGACGTAGATGATACTTGCGTGCGACAGTGATTTAACGCTTTTTAAACGATAATACGCTGAAGGTGTTGGTAAGGAGCATAGAAGTAGGAAATAAAGTGAGAAATATTTTTTTTTAGTGTAGATGATGTTTTAGTGTTGATATTTTAAGGATAATAAGCGTAGGTTAACGCACACTTTCGCAACGACTTAAATATTTTTGCCATATATCATAAAAATTGGTAGAGTTTCAGGAAGTTGAAAAAATTTGCTTGGCATTGAATGCATTTACTTTAAGTTCTACTATAGACATTGGCGCCAACAGATAATAGTATTTGGGTGAGTCGAAATTTATTTTTTTCACTTCAATTTTGATCTTTTTCGTTCCTTTTAAGACCCAAATTTATTTAATAACTAAGCAAAAATTAACACAATTGCTATATAAAATTTCTGGAACCGGCTTGTGGCGAAAATGAAATCCACTTCCAAAGTCTCGTCTAGTCTGACACTTACAAATTAGCACAACATTCAAGAGCTGCTGGCATTTGCGTCAAAAGAGCTTAGTGCTTAATATAGAGGCATTAAAAATAAAGTGAATTAGGCGGGGCGTATTCGAAGATGGAATACCCTGTAGTCAGTTTTTGCGAAGGGAGTATCTATTTGTTCCAAAAGATAAATGGCTGGAGCAGACAGTAATTAGGCGATGATTTCAACGCACCTCATATGGGTCCCAGGACATAGGGACATAGAGGGCAACTGTACTGTACGGGTGAACTGTCTAGACAAGGAACTACCAGCAACCTCCTTCAGTACAAGTAGGGCCTTGTTATACCAATGACCACCTGCAAACTGAGAATACGAAATTACTTTGCTTTTTGTGCAAAACAAACGAGAAATCGGGACACATAAAGGATCTCGCGGCAAACTTGGCCGACATACTGCAGTAAAAAAACTAAAGAACTTTGTTGTAGAATAGTACCCAACTGTCATCTGTGCTATCACAGGACGTTAGTGATGAGAAGGAGCTGGAGACAGAGGAACACTTTTTCTGTCACTGTCCAGGGCTGGGCAGGAAGGCCGCTTCCTAAAGTCACACTTTGTTGATGAATTATCTAACCTCTCCGAACAGAGTCCAAAATGCCTCCTAAGGTATATTCAATCTGCCGGATGGTTGTCTCGCCTCATATGGGGAGCTCTTAAAGGGAAGAGTGGTGAATGGCTCACTGCAGGAATATCACATCGGGCCAATTCTTGGCCTAAGTGAGGTGGAACGTCAGTCCCAACTGCCGCCCTAACCTAACCTAGTATAAGATCTGATTAATTATTGTTAGTAGCCCAAAAAAAAGGAAAGGCGTAAAAAAAAAATTATGAGAATTTTTTTAAAATTGTTGTATTACTATTGGGATAATAATCCTGATGATGTTCAAAACCACCTATTACCAAGTGAATCAACGAATCAAAGGAATTACTTTTGACAGTTACAGGTTGTTTATCGTTTGTAAGCCGTCAAGTTCTCTCAATGAGGAATGAGCTCAGACATGTTTCAACATCGTTTATCTGTTGCCTCTAGCTACTATAGTGATGAAGGTTTTCATACAGTAGGACAGGTGAATAGACAGACAGGGATTTAACGCAAAAGCTATAAAAAGTTTCGTTAAATATTTTAGCCATGCCTCCCTTTTCTTGCCTCAATTTCATAATACCCTTAACAACTATAGCGTATTACAAAAAATAATCCTCCAATTGTCTCTAAAAGAATGTGTGTAGGCATGAAGAGGAGCTAATCGCATGCTAATCAAGCAGCTGCTCAAGCAGCCATTAAGCCATTCAACATTATCAAAAGGCATATCCTGATGAAAGGCTTAAGCAAACCCCTGCCAGCGCCCCCCTCAGATTGATGGTTAAAGCCAGCACGGCCATCATCATTATGATAAAATATTGCACAACGGCACTTAATCAACGCAAAATGGGCGCAACATTCGCGAATTTCAACGAACCAAACAAACCCACCGCCTACATAGTTCCCGACTGTTCCAGCTTGGACCCATGCTGGGATGCGATTTAATTGCCCCACAGACACTTCAATGTCAGCATAAATTAAATTTTGATTTCGCTGTCGACCAAAGCGTGCACTAATGAAATTCCACACCAAAATTGGCACAACCAGCAATGCGCAAGATGTTGATTATCATCGCTACTCCCGATAACGATAACGATGATGATGATGCTGACTTTGATGATATGTTATAGGGCAAGGACTTTCCTTGCCATTGCAATTGACGATAACGTTGATGTGGCAGCTTGAGTGAGAACCGCTTAAGTTGGTGGCAGATTGGCCCGCTTTCCACAAGCTTGTCGCCGCTGTCGTTGTCGCATCAATTAATTTGCCACGAGTCCTTCGGACCAACAGCTGCTTCTTGGCCGTCTTATAATGACCGACAGCACGCCATCAATTTGCAATTGTATGCGTCGATGCGGAATGGTAAATGGTATATGGTAAGCTTTGGATTTTGGTTTGCTGCTGGTGGTTGTGTGGTTGGTTGAGCTTGTCGTCGTCGCCGTCATCGTCGTTGTGGCCAAGTTAACACCCACAAACGTAACGACAAGCCTCAACCACTGTTTTAGCTCCGTACTTAAAGTTTTGCCACTTCAGTTGGTTTCTATTTCAAACTTGATTTTAAAGAAAACTTTGTTAGCGAAATACTTTAACCTTTTTAATACTAATTTGCAGTTGAACGTTTTTAAAGGAAATCGTGTTTGAAATTAACAGAAATGGGATTTCTTAGTTGTCTGCAGCTGGCTGGCTATAATAACCCATTAGTGGGTGACGATTTGGGTTAGAGCTTTTGCTAGGCACGTTGCCTCACTCTAAATTGCCTATGGTAGTCACAGTCATCTGCTTACCAAAGATGATTTCCATTGTGTTACCGATGGGGTGGACTTTTCTCCACCCATCCCCAATAGTAGGTCCTCTAGATGTTCGCTTTCACAGCCATCCAGTTGCTTAAGAGGCGTTTTGGACAGAAGAGATGCTCTACCGTCTCCAGATCTTCCTCATCGCCACAACTTTTGCAGAAGAACCAGACCACTCGCCCACTTAATGTTGTATTTAACTTATTCCATCTAAGAAGGAGGGTTTTGTGAAGCCCACATAAGCAGAGTACTTTAAAGACGAAGCATCTCAAAAATTCTATAAAACTCAAATTTTTCTATATAATGGTATTTTAAAGTTGACTTGACCTACTTAAGCAGACTATTTAAAAGTACAAATATTCTATAATACTCAAGCTAAGTAAATAAAACCCTTTCAACATCAAAGAAGGAGCGCCTTCTCTTTGGTCAAAATAAACATTTTTTTACCCTCAAAAGTAGGCCACTAAAAACACAATTACATTTAAACTTTATTTGCTAACATTAAAAAAACTTTTTGGCCCCAAAAATAATATTTTTTTTATTATATTTTGAATTTATTAATTTATGCAAGTAAATAGCACAACACCAAAAACAGTTGGGTCTAACCGCAAATAAATTTATGCGACCCAATAAAAACGAATATATCGATAAACAATCTGAAATGGTGCAAACGACAAAACAAATAACAAAATGTCTCTTAAATTTTCATTTAGTCGTATCCACAACAATAACAACAACAAGAACAAAGTAAAAAACAAACTTTTTATTAGAGCCATGAAGGCGACAACAAGTAGACAACAAAAGGGGGCGTGTGTTTGGTGGTGGCAGGGAGGGCGGCAGGCGTGAACAACAAATTACTCGACCCGTAACCACTGTGCAATCAATTGTAGTGCTTGCACTCCAACTTTAACGCAAACACGTACAAGCCTATTTTGCGAGGGTGGCTCGAAACATTTCGGGACGTGGAAATGTAATCGAGTATTTTGAAGCGAAAGCGTTTTCGATGGTTTTATAACGTGTGGTGAAAGGATTGTTTATTTCTTGATAAATAGAATACTTCAAAATTTAGTGAAAATAATTCGGTGGAGTTTGTAATCTCAGAGAGTGCGACTCCAAGGTTTCGGATAGGGGAAAGCCTACCAAATATGGGTGGTAAGAGGGCAATGAAATCGCGGTAAACACAAGCCGGAGAAGATCGACTCTATTATAAGACCTTCACGGTCACCCCACAGATCTAAAAATGGATTGCGTTGGGCTAGTAATCCGACCGGTAAAAGTCCCTCATGAAGCGATGTTGAAAGGATAAGAGCTCGTAATAATAATACTTGTCACAAAACTACACTGCTTTCCTATTCTTTTAATCCTGCTCTGCTTAAACTTCACAAACAGCTCTTTTCCCGAAGAGAACTTTATTCTTATGGTTTTTACTGAGTAAGATCGAGCATTAGGATCCTTGACCCAATAAAGGTATATAAAGTTCTACTGGATAGAGCCTCACGCTTACTAAGTATTTGTTGAAAGGCAACCTTCTTAATTTTATAGAACCTACATCATCATCCTTGGCGCTACAACTCTAGTTCAGCTTTGGACATTCGAATATTGCTCCAATATACATAGCTCCATCCTTTGCAGCTCCCTTCCAATTTATGACTTTTAATTTTTCCAGATTATATTTCATTCCATTAATCCAACGTGCTTGAGGTTGCACAACTACTCTTCTATCATCTGGTTAATTGAAAGAGGTTTTTTTTTTTTTTTTTTAATTTGGGTTTCTCGATCTTAGTCTTTCTGATTTAATATATGCAGCTAGACTCGTGTCGTTAAATATCTCTCCCTCGCTCTTTGTTGGGGCGAACTCAGTAGTTATAAGGTTCTTTTCTTATCGCACGATGAATTCATCGTAAAAAAGTAAATTATAACCAACAGACCCGTCATAAGCCCCGCAAGTTACACAGAAGCAGAAACTAATGAAAAAACTCTAAAATCTGTGATATATTAAGATTCGCTAAAAATTTGACTTTAAGTATTTTCTTGTAAGTATTAGGGGACCACCCCCACTACTGGCTTCTCTCATCAACATCTGTTTCGCTTTGCCTAGTGGTTTCTCCCAGTTCACGAATACGGTGAAGCAAACTCACCTTAATGTTTGACCTGTATGTTCTTCTGTTCTTTCCTACCTTATAAGCTGCTTATAAAAATTCATCAAATCAACTATTATTGGAAGCGTTGTGATTGTCCGCTGGTTATAGGCATTAAAATGTTGCAGCAAATTGAATGTGGCGCCCTCTAGGGGACATTGGCTGGAGCCATGTGGGAAGTGAAATACGATGGCTGATTTGTTTTTTGAGATAGAGTTACACTAGATATTTGAACTTTTTTTTCTAGAGGGCCTCTCACGTTGCTAGCTTTACTCATCAACATCTCATATAA
>JBAMAX010001550.1:0-67622 GCA_037043745.1 Chymomyza amoena
ATCGTCTGAAAGATAAAGAGTGCAATCTATTTTGTGTGCAAGAATTATTGTATGGCTAGAGTATTTGACCGAGCAGTGCTGCCCATGATATTGTAGATGGCGCTACCCACAATAGATAGCGCCAAAAAGAAAATTATTAAAATCACATGTTTGTTCAAAGTGGCTATAATTGGTCTATAAAATAATAAAAAGTGAAAAAATTAATCGCCATATAAAAATATTGTTTAATATTTTTTTTTATATAAATGCCATTATTGCCTATTTAATTGCAAAACTCAAGAAAAATTGAGTTTATAGGTAAATTCATATTTAATACGCAGAGCTGAAATTTTTAAGAGACGTAGGATTTTTGAAGTAAATTAAAATTGCCATTGAATAAAGTAGAAGCTTGGTTTTTAAATAATTTTATCTTATATATAAAATTCTCGTGTCACAATGTTATGTTCCTTTGAAGCTTATGGACTCACGAACGGCTGAACCGATTTGGCTAATTTTGGTCTTGAAATGTTCGTGGAAGTCCAAGGATTGTTTAAGGTTGAGAAAATATAACAAAATTGCGACGAAAATACTAAAAAGGACAATTTGATTTTCCAATACAATTTTTTTTTTAATTTAGGTTGGCATTGTGTACATTGTCAGATTAACTAATATTTTTTAGTTAATAGTTTTTGTCGAAAGGAAACAAAAAAATTATTAACGATTCATGTTTTGATTTCTGTGTAAAATACATATGATCAATTCAATATTTGCACATAATGCCGCCAAAAAGATGTAACATTGGTAGACATTCGCGTAGAACTCAATTGCAATTATCCCAAAGAACAGCTGAAGCTGAGGAACAACGTTCGCAAAGGAGTGAGTTGAGTCGTTTAAGAGAAGCAAGATCACGTTCTGCTCATACAACAGAAGAACGAGATGAATACAATATGAATGCTCGAATGAGAATGAGACGAAATCGGGATTATCAGAATCAATCAGATGAAATCCATGCAGAGCAGAATTTAATCCAAAGAACATTCAGGCAAATGCGCAATGCATCAAATCTGCATAGAGTTGCATTCGAATATAACAATACGAACGATTATAGCTCGCGTCAATCTATTGTAATTGGAACAATGAACAAGGTATGTGATCAGTGCCAACACTGAAATTTCCCAATGAAACAGCAGGCCTGCTTATTATCAAAAGCAGTGTATTCGGAGAGGTTCGCTGCTGGATGTATTCGGTAGAATGGCAGAAGAGAGGATTACCTCATGCGCACATTTTGATTTGGTTGGTTCAGAAAATACTACCGCATGAAATTGATGATGTGATATCGGCGGAAATCCCAGTTCAAACAAATGATCCAGAATTGTTCGAAAGAACAAAGAATATGATCCACGGACCATATGGTGTGCTCAACCCAACTTCACTATGCATGATCGACGGCAAATGCTCCAAAAGATATCCAAGGGCATTGACTTCGGACACTGTTACGGGCTACGATGGATACCCATTATATCGCCGTAGATCAACAGAAGACAATGGCAGATCAACCACAATCAAAGTGCAAAATCAAGAAATTGAAATTGACAATCGTTGGGCTGTTCCATTTTTGCGATTATTATCAAAAACGTATAAAGCCCACATTAACGTCGAGTATTGCAACTCAGTAAAATCAATCAAATATATCTGAAAATACGTCAATAAGGGAAGCGATATGGCGATTTTTGGTGTGAGAGCCGACAATGTGAATGACGAAATTTCACAATATCAAATAGGACGTTGCATTAGCAGTAACGAGGCAATATGGCGAATTTTCTCATTCCAAATTCACGAACGACACCCAACCGTTGTCCATTTAGCAGTTCATCTAGAAAATAGTCAACGTGTTTCTAGACGAGCGAGCGAAGCGAGTGTGCCGAAGGCCGGCTAGTTAATAATATAAAAAAAGGGCAGAACTTATTTTAATGGATCTTTAAAGAAATCCGCTTCGGTTCCAAAAAAGCATGAAGTAAAAACTTGGCTTATTAGTCGCATTTAAAGAATTTTTATAATAATTTTAAATAATGCCAAAATTTATATTATTGGGTCTTTAAAGAAATCCGCCTTCGTTCCGAAAATGAATGAAGAAATTCTTGGATTACTAGTCTTATTTAAAGAATTTTTATTAATAGATCTTGAAAGATCATTCTCAGCTACGAAAATAAAAGAAGTAAGAACTTGGCTTATTAGTCGCATTAAAAAGATTTTTTTAATAATTTAAAAAAATGCCAAAACTTATGTTAATGAATCTTTAAAGAAATCCGCCACTGTTCCGAAAATGAATGAAGTAAAAACTTGGCTTATTAGCCGCATTTAAAGAATTTTATTAAAAATTTTAAAAAATGTTCCGAAATGGAATGAATAAAAACTTGGCTTATTAGTGGCATCTTAAGAATTTTGAAAATAACTAAAAAAATACAAAATGTAAATAAATGGATCTATTCATCTTTTAATCGAAAAATGTAAATAAATGGATCTATTCAACTTTTAATTGAAAATCAGATAAGAGTGAATCTTTTTGATAGCAAAAAAAAGTGAAATATTCATATTTTCAAAATAATCGCAAACATTAATTTATTGGAATATTTTATATATCTGCATCGAACAATTATACGATATGTGTGACAATCCTATTCCGCTCACGTTTCCATGAGCGCGGCTCCCTTTATTTACTTTAATTTTTAAATTTAATTCCTTATTAGTTACTTTGACTTACTAAATCTGTTGATTTTCACTCATTATAGTAAAATTAAAGAAAATGAAATCCAGCAACCTTAAGTTTCGCTCCAATTTGGTTAACCTTGCCAACTCGTTAAAAAAAGCGCATAAACTTGATATTGTTCTCAGCCTTTCCAACGCAATTAATTGGAAGCAGTGAAAGTAAAGACTAAAAGTAACGAAAGTGAAACCTTAAAAGCAGCTTGCAAATTTCCACGAATTTTCCTTGCACGTGCTGTTAGTCGAAAAACGAAGTTCTAGAGCTTAGTTTGCAGAGTACAATATCTTAAATGAAATCTTTTTTACCTAAAATTTATCGATTTCCACGATTAATCGTGAAAGCTGCAGGAATTAATTTCTTGGAGAGTCCCAGCTTAGCTTACCGCAGTTTTACTTTCTTTTTTTTTCGTTTACTACATTTTTCCGCTATTCGCAGTAGTACAATGCTAACTGATAAGGATTAAAGGATAACGAGGCAGGTACACACAGAACACACATCTAAAGTAACAACACGAAGAGCAAACAAAAGAAACAGAAACAAACAACAACAAACGGGTCAATGTGTAAAGGCAGAGAGAGCAGTAAAGTCGTGTGCTTGAGTGTGATGTTCAAGTTGCAAGGGGGCATATAGGGGGGCTGGGTAGCTATACGGTTATTTGCACTGAAAAGTAAAACTAACAAATCTCGATAATGGCGCGTATATGTAACAAACGCAGGAAGTAAACACAAACACACACACACCCAATGAGCCGCAGCCAAATGCAATTAAATTACAAAAAAAGGCAATGGGAAAAAAGTTGGTTAAGCAAAAAGCACAAAAAAAAGCAGAGTAGCAAAGAAGAGCAGAACAAAAAGAACGTAATAGAATGAAGTAACTGTTAAGCCAGCGAAAAGCACAAGCAAATGATAACGGCCAAAGTAGCAGTAAGGTGTGCTTAACTTTTGCAATGCGAAAGTGTTGACGTGGCAGCAACAACAACAAATAACAAGTAAACAATGGTCGATAAAAGTATTTGGACAGGACTCTATGAAATGCTGGATTATTTAGTTCGAAGGCCGAACTAGCTAGTGTTTTTGAATTTAATATTAAATTTAGTAATAGTAGATTTTAACTGTTAAAATAAAGTAAAATAAATAAAATGAAATAACTGAAAAAAATATATAAAATGCAATTAAATAAAATGAAATGAAACAAAACGAAATAAAATAAAATAAAGTGAAACAAAATAAAATGAAATAAAAAAATGTTATGAAATACAATACAATACAGTACAATAAAATAAAATACAATAAAATTAAATGAAAAAAAAAAAAATGAAATACTGTACAATAAAATAAAATAAAGTGAAATAAAATGAATAGAAATGAAATAAAATAAAATGAAATAAAATGAAATAAAATGAAATAAAATGAAATAAAATAAAATAAAATAAAATAAAATAAAATAAAATAAAGTGAAATAAAATGAAAAGAAAAGAAATAAAATGACATGAAATATGTTGAAATAAAGTAAAAGTAAAAATCAAATGTAATAAATCAAAATAAATTGAAATAAATAATCATTTTGATAACAAAATGCACTCGATTTTTAAATTTATATTTACTAATTCCTATTTCGAAGATCTTAGGCTCGAAATATGCATGAAGGAATCTCTTTCACCGTAAAGCTTTATAATTATTAATTTAATTTATAAATAAAATAGATAAAAAAGTAAAATAAAATAGATAAAACAAGTAAAATAAAATAGATAAAACAAAATAAATTAAAGAAAAATAAATATTCAGTTTCATAACCAAATGCACTCGATCTTTAAAGTAATATTTACTAATTCGGATTTCGAAGGTCTTAGGCTGGAAATATTCGTCAAAGAATACTTTTTCACCGTAAATTTTAATAATACAATAATTAACAATTGATTTTCTAAATAATTTAAACAAATAATTTATTGTTAATAAAGAACAATGTTTTTCGAAAAAAAATCTCAAAAACTGTACTTTAGGAAAAAAATGAAGGTAATTTTCGAGTCAAAACTTCTGTAAAAAACGAAGGTTCATTTTTCGTGGAAACAGCTGTTACAAGATAGTGCTAAGATGCTGATATGATCAAATTAGTATATCATTCCTCAACCTTTTTTTTTCTATGTTATGTCTTCAGTAATAAAATGAAAAGCTGAAGGTTAATTATGTTGAACAATTTGGGAGTGAAGCTTTCGTGAGTTATGCAATTTTTCAATAGCTTTGTCGGGCAAATGTGCAGAAGTGCATGGCTTACTCCATGCTCAAAATCAGAAAGCTTAGACATGTGCCTATTATATTTCTGTTCAGAAAAGTTATAAAATTTTTATATAATTGCAATACAAAATATATATACAGTCGTGTCTGGATATAGTGAACTAATTATTGGAAGGCCTGTTCACAGTATCAAGACTGTTCACTATACCAAGGTTGACATTTTTTGCTTAAAACTCATATTATTAGTACAAAATTGACATTTGTGCAAGAGATCATTAAAATATGTATATTTGTAGGAAAATGAAAAGATAAACAAAACAAGTAATAACGTCGAGAAACAGCTTATCTTGCAGCAATCAAAAGTATGAGTACAATTAGGGGAATACCCGCTTTCGTTTCTGATTTCTTTTTGTGTTTTTTCGTTCGTTTCTCCTTGAAAATGCTTTCAAAACTTGGTTCACTATTTAGAGTTTTTCGATTGTTCACTAAATAGTATATTCTATCTACAATTTTTGGGGTTCATTGTATATGGAGGTGTTCATTATACAAAGTGTTCACTATATCCAACTACGACTGTACTTGGTAATTCTGGACATCAGGCTTCATCGAACAGAATTCGTAGCGAAAATAATATGTCGCCACTACAAATGAGTTGATCTATTTTCTTGTTATTGTATTGACTAAAGATTTTTACGAAATTTCATTGTTAAGACTTTTATCAATTCTTTTGGGTTTTTGTTTGCTTCTGCCCTATAAAAATTTTTTATTTTTCTTTAGCGCTAAAAATTATGGGCCTAGCTGCTGTCTTTGCTCTAAGTTACAGGTTCAATATAATAACACAAATAAATAAATTCAATAAAAAAAAAACACGTTAATAAAATTTATTTTTCTTGAACAGCATTTTGAAAATATGAAGTAAAATATGTCTGGGTCAACTTAAAGCTTGTGGAAATATGGACTTTACGAAGTGGAAATTTAAGATTTTGGCTATTGATAATATTTGCTAGGAACTGTTTCAATAGCATATATATGGAAATAAAAAATTTATAACATTAACAACAATATGTACCAAATTCACAATATTCGATATTTGTGGTGCATGCGGTTTTTGTTTTATGCTGGGCTTACATATAGTTGCTGAACTTGTAGACGAGCTTATCATATGGACTTGCTTAAATACATTTTCCCATTTATTAAAATTTTATTTTTAAGAATATACAGAAAGCTTTAACAAATATTTTTTTCAAGGTAGTTTGCCTGAGAGTTGTATGCACAAAGCACATATAGCAGAGAGAAAATATACGAAGTAAACCACAACATGCACAAAAGTTGAAAGATATATATTGCACATGACCAAATAAAATTTTGTTTTTCTTATTTCAACAATACTTTTATCTGTTTATATTTCCAAGAATTTGCCAGAATCATAAATGCAATATACGCACAAAACTGTGCTGCATTATTATTAAATTTTGTCAAAATACTTTTACCGTCCACTGTGCAGTGACAGCGCAACTAGCAAAACAACAACTGATATTTATTTTCTTTACGCTTTCTGCTCTTTTTTTTATTTTTAGCTCAACGGTGCAATAAAAGCGTGAAGCAGCGGTTAAGGCAATACTAACAGTTCAAAAGCAAACCGCAAAGTGAATAGAACAAAGTGAGCGCAAGTGCGTGCGGGAGAGCAAGAAAAAGAGCGCAAAAAAAAAACGCCAGCGGTTAACGTGAAAGCGGCTTTTGTGTGCGTGTGTGTCCGTGTGCTACTGGCCCAATTGGCGGAGAGTGAGAGTTTTATCGACAACAACAGCAACAACAACAAATGGCGCAAGCTGCAGTGACGTTGACGCAAACTGCAGCAGCAGCAAAAGCGTCAGCGTCAAAGCCACGCTGTCTGCCGCAGCGCTGCTTTTAAAGCCAAGGCAAAATAACTAAAAATTGTGCACAAACTATTAACCAGTGCTCTGAATGCCTGCAAAAATTGTCAGTGTTAAACAACAACAGCATAAAGCACAACAACAAGATAAACAAAATTTATATAAAAGAAATTTATGCGCGCGTATAAAACGCTGCGGCGCCGACGTCGGCGCTACGTGTAACATTGCTGCCGCTGCTAACGTCGTCGTCGTCGTCGCAGCAGCAGCAACAACAACATCTACAACAGCACCAGCCACATTAACAAGCTTACACAGACAGCGGCGCGTCGCGACGCTGACGTCGCGCTCTTTTATTATAATAATGGCGTTAGTTTTTAGCATAATACAACAACAAAAACAGCAGCAGCAACAACAACAAGCACAACTAGAGTTTTGGCCATTCGCTAACGGTAAGTGCGCTACTTCAACTTTTTTTTGTTGTTTTTGTGACTTGAATTTGGTTTTATGCTGGGTTTACACTGCTTTAAGATAGAACACAATTTAGTGTAAGCTGGAGGTGGGCTAAGGATGAGATGGTGGGATGGAAAGGGATTTTAAAGGCTGATCAATATTAATAAAAAAAAACAAGTCAGAGAAAACAAAATTTTGTGCGAGTTAAGTTCGGAATGACACACTTAAATCGGCAATCGAATTTGTCCTTTCATAAATAAATAGTTTTGTAGTTCTTATGAATTAACTCTTTTTTAACAATATTTGTGTTGTCATTGCCTAAATAAATATGATATTATAAAAAATTGAAATGTCCCGTAACCGTATAAGCACATAATTATTTTTTTGCACACTTTTTTGAACATTTATTTATGTGTTGGTTGGTTGGTTTGGGTGCCGTTTGAGTGACAACATATTCAAACTCAATTAGCGCTAATGCGCCATTTTGTTACACCACTTATGGGAACCACTGCTGTTCGGTTTACTCAAACCATCTCGATCCGTTAATAAACCTGCTGATGTCGTCTATGTTCTTTTCTGCCAAGTCACGTAGGCTTCCTAACGCGAAGCTTCCTAGTGCTCTGTGGCGTAAGGTCCCCAATCGTGGGCACTCACATAAATAATGATAAACTGTGTTCTCCTGGTCACAGCCTATTTTCTTTGCATGGTCTCCTAACGACCAATGTCCGGTTATTGTCGATGCTATTCTGAAGATCATTGTTCTTGGCTTGCTTAGCAGTTCGGCCGTTCTACGCTTGTCGTATCGCGGCCAAATTTCCTTTGCAATCTTGCAAGTGCCAATATTTTTCCATCTGGTTTCAGCCTTGTTCTGAGCTCGCAGAAGAAGTTCTCTCTTGATAGCGCTGAGGGGTATTTGACAGCTACCTCCGCTGCTTCGCCATCTAATGCTCCTTTTCTCGCCAGTTCATCAGCTTTTTCATTCCCGTATACGTTCCTATGTCCGGGAACCCATACGAGAGCGATGTTCATTTTGCTTGCAAGGGCATTGAGATCTTCTTTGCATTGTCTGATGATTTCTGAGTTCACGGTTGGCGATTTGATCGCCAGCAAAGCTGCTTGACTGTCGGAGAATATACACACCTCCGCCAGCTGACTCGGATGATTATTCAACACCTTACATGCTTCTTTAATGCCAAAGACTTCCGCCTGGAAGATGCTGTTTCTGCTGCCTAGGCGATAGGAGAGAGATACTTCGAGTTCATCCCTGCTCCTACACCGCAATCCATCTTGGATCCGTCAGTATAGATTGCAGCTGCGTCTGCTCTCATTAACCTGTTTATGTCCTACTCCTTTCGCGTCGGGAATCTGACGTCGAACCACTTCTATGTGTTAGGCAAGAGGGTTCTGCTACCTGCTTACTTTATCTGCTAAAAGATGTTTTGGTAATTAATAAAAACTAAAAAATTTATATTTGCGAAAAAATACTATTTTTTAATTTGAAAATACAAAAAAGAAAAAAAATTTGTTTGAAATATAAATTTAATTTAGTTTTTAGAAACAATAAATGATTAGCAAAATAAAGTAGTTCTGTACAAAAAAAAAAGAAATCCCGCCAAGTTTTGAAAGTGTTGCATTATTTCCAAAAAAAAAACATTAAATATGTATTAGGTTTTAGTGGAAACTTGCTATTATACATATATTTTTTATTATTTATTTATATTATATTTATTATTATCTAGGAAAATTAGTTATTTTTTATTGTGTTATTGGATAGTATAATACGTATAAAAAAACAGATTGTTTAGATGAATATGATGATAGATGTTTAATATGAATTAGAACTTTAAAACAATAAATGACTGATAAAAATTCAATTGATATAAATTGTTTTGCAATTTGCCGGTTCATTTCACAATCTATTTTTTTTTTTTTTACTCATAAATTTAATGCTAGCGATGCAGCAAGTAGTTATAAATCATCAGCTAGCAAGCATTAAAAGAAAAAGCTTTCAAAATTGAACAAAATCAACTAAATAGAGTGCCATATAAATTTATGTTCATCCCGAACTAGTTCATTGTTCACGCATACAAACACCACTTTGTGTGGTGCAGTGTAAACATAGCATTAGTTTTAGCAACCAGGAATAAACATTCCACTTTTTGTGTAGCATACTTTTTGACGCTGCCATATTTTACGGCATGAAAAATTGTATTTACTTTTCATCGCTTACGTTAACGTTTTACGTTTACCACGTAAATAGTCCAATGCATTACGTAAATGGCGTGAAAAGTGCGCTTTTAACATTTCAAATTGCATTTAATTCAAAACGTAAAATATTGTTCTTAACAAAAACTTTATACACATTTTATAATTCACAATGAGCAAAGTTTTAGTTGGCTATCAAAAATGGTTTCAAAATTTTGATTAAGGTAAGTTGGGAAAATTAAGCAACAAATTTTCATTTTACTGAAATTTTTTGGCCTAATTTGATTAAGTTTGTGTGCTTTTAAAGTGGCTTTGAAATTTTTCGGAAATAAATTGGAAGTTGGCATTTTGATATGTAAACGATGTTTTAAAAAATTTTATTTTATTAGAGATCTCGAATATTTTCTACTGTGTGAAAATATGAAATGTATAACTAAAATATATGCAATATATATTTAAATAAATAAACAGTATAAAGTTTATAAGGGCAAATAGGTGCTCATCTAAAAATCGTCACATACTTTGTGAAGAAAAAAACCTTAAGCTAGTAAAAGTTTTCAATTTTTTATAATTTTGCAACAAATTTTAATTTGATTGCAATTTTTTCAGGCTAATTCGATTTAGTTTATGGGCTTCTAAAAAAGTTTTGATTTTTATTTTTAAATAAAAAGGAGGTGGAATTGTGTTAAGTGCATGTTTTTAATAATTTTATTTTTTAGAGATCTCGCATTTTTTGTACTGCATAGATTGAGAAACAACAACATAAATGCTTACATACGGAAACTGTTCCTTTTTGAACCACTTCGCAACTAGTTAGGTACAAATTAGTTAAGGCTTTTCGTATGGCACTAAATTTCTACAGCATATTTATCGTACATTGCATACAGTTATACATGTACTCACATATATACATATGTATATACATATCATATAACACACACATATGTGTATATATATTATATATGGAATAAATAATATGTATGTATAAAATAGTATGGGTGCATTAGGTGCTTTAAAAAACTTTGTCAATTTTTTTTTTTTTAATTTTGATTATTTATTGAGTTATCGATAACTGAAATAAAGTCAAACTTTTCTTTAACAAACCATAAGATAATTAGCCAATAAAGATATTTCAAAAAATTGTGGCTATCAAGAAAAAATAAAACACAATTTACAATAAAATCTTGGAATTAAAAAAAGTATCTTGTTTTATATTATTATTCTTATCTGTACATATATTTAAAAGAAACTTATGTTTTAAGTGTTACAAAGGTTCTCATGAACGCTTCGATGAATTTCAAATCTGATTTTTGCGTATGTTAGAAATTGTCAATACGGAGGTTTTAAGACTATTTCGTATGTTTGTGTGTATTGGCTCGTGAGATTACGCATTTTTGTGAATATCGGTTTTTGTGTGTATATTGCCATATATACAAAAACTGCTATTGTTCGTTAATCAATGTTCGGGGTCCAACATCGTTTCAATCATTGAGAACAGGGAATGGCGTATTGTGTGCAACGTATCGAGAGGCATGTCAAAATTTAATTTGTTAGAAAATGATCTGGGATCATAATTTAGGAGATGCTGATATTACTGCTCATCCTTATCAAAAACGTGTTCTATTTGCGATTATTTTGGCAACATGTTTTCCATCAAATCCACCTGAATGGCTGAAAAAATATCAAAATTATTAATCAGAAGATATTTTTTTTCGGGTACGTCAAGCAAAACGTAATCCAGTGATGGAATTTATGTCGGAAGTTTACAATGAAGCTTTAATTCATATTGAAGATCTATGCTTGGCGATGGCTAGTAAAGCATTGGGACAATTGGAAATGCCGCCTCCTAATCGATCATTGCATGATTTATTTCAATTGGAAAAAATGCAACGAATCAAATTAATTATCAATCTAATCGTACTGCTCAGGAACGTGTAGATCGCAATGAACGTGAAAGAATTCGGTTAAGACAGATCCGTGAAGCTGACATTCGACTAATAATGGTGCAAGTTTGAATCGAGCTGCAAACTAATCTAAAAATCTTATACTTTTCTAGATAAGCTAACTAGAGAATCTTACGATGTTTATTCACTTTAAGAGTATTCAAAAAGTTTCGGCAGGACAACGTCTGCCGGGCTCACTAGTACACTACGAGTGACCCGCTCTGGTGCACAAAATCTTTTACGTTATTAATTTTATTACAAAACTTTGTTAATTTGGCTTAGTTGTTCCAAGCTTTTGGCTGGAAGAAGTTTTGCTATCATTGTGATCTCGACTTGTGGTTGCTCGGAGCAGCTTTAATACACGACTGAAAATGGTTATTTCTAAAAAACTAGAATCAACTTTGAAATTGGTTTTATTTTCGAAAATATTCTAGATTCTTGAAAAACTAATTTATGAACATTGTTTCATAATTTCAAACTTAAATTTAAATGAAACGGCAAAAAATATATTTATCTGAATTTTTTAATACTAAAATGCTGCTTTAAAATTTAAATCATAACTTGTTTTCTTAACTTAACTTTATTTCTGTTTGGCTAATGATCTACGATGACCAAAACAAAATTGTTCAAATTAATGACCTCGTTTGTATTGATTAAAAAAAAAGGAAAGTCATAAGTATCATTAAATTATTTGTTTCACTTCAAAATCGAAGAGGAAATTTAATACTATAAGCTGTAAAGCAAAAACCTTTTAAATGATTTTATTATTTTATTATTGACTCCGTTGAGTGCTTGTAAACTTATTATCATTCAAATTTGATATTTTCATATAAATCCTAAGTACCTACTTATAAAGATTTTTGTTTTGCATTTTGGCCATAATTTATGTAAACCTTTTGCTACAACTCATCTCTTAACGTTTGTTTACCTTTGAGCAAATTTCCTCCTAAATTTATTTGGAGCACATCCGGCTTAAGGTATATGGGTTAAAAACAATAAAGAATTTCGGTGTCAAAATATGCGAAATTTATTCTCTGTCTGTGCCAAGTTGAGATTACTTATGCATGGTAACTTTGAAAAATCTGATTTAAAGATATGGCTGGAAAAAAGTAAGTAATGTGAGATGGTAGATAATTTGAAGGTTCTTTTGGTACTTTTGTGCAGGAGTTTTGTTATTTAGTAGGCAGCCATGTTTGTTTGTCTTTCGAACTTAATGGGAGGAAAAACAACAAAATAGGCTTTAAAAGAAGAAACAAAAAATTAAAATAAATTCTTTTTTATCTATAAGAAAACAAAGTATAAGTTTAATGTCGAAGTTTAATTTTAGAAAGAGCTGTTTTTTTATTAAAAAATTTTTTTCTGGGGGTATTTTGTTAAATTATTCACAAAATTATATTCAAATTTTGTTGTTTCTAATATAGTCTATTCAGAAAAGACTAAGCCTAATATAATTTTCTATTATAAATATTCAAATCCTACAAACTGAAATAGCAAATTATTAAATTGAAATAATAAATCTTAATCTCTTTAAGTACAGTACAGTTTCTAACAGGATTCAAAATAATTTATGACACATAGAGATTTAGTTCTGCACCAAATTAAAAGCAAATATATTCACTTTAAACGAAAATTATGAATTCCACATGAGTCTTCATTATATCTCATTAAAATAATATTTTGAATTAATTTATTTTTGGGGCTTAATATATCAAACCAAATTAAAAACCTCAAACTTTACTCCAATTTCAGACAGAATAAATTTTGCACAGACAAACACAGATACACACACAGACACACTCACAGACACACTCACAATGAAAGCCAAAAATGCATTTAATGAGTTTTGCAAACATGTATTGAGTTTCTGGGAGAGACAGGGAGCAAATGAATGAGATACATTTCGAACAACTATCACAGTCATATATTGATTACTATATACAATGCTGTCCGTAGATCTTCAATTTAAACAGGACTCTGTGTAACTGCCAAATGAAAATGCGAAAAGTTTAGCATAAAATAATTTGCAGTTGCATAAGGGTCAATATATGAAAAGATTTGGAATTTTAAGATTTCTAAGATTTTTAAGATATTTAATTTTTTAAGATTTGAAAAATTTGAAAGATTTAAAAGATTTTAAAGATTTGAAAGATTTGAAAAATTTGAAAGATTTGAAAGATTTGAAAGATTTGCAAGATTTGAAAAGATTTGAAAGATTTGAAAGATTTGAAAGATTTGAAAGATTTGAAAGATTTGAAAGATTTGAAAGATTTGAAAGATTTGAAAGATTTGAAAGATTTGAAAGATTTGAAAGATTTGAAAGATTTGAAAGATTTGAAAGATTTGAAAGATTTGAAAGATTTGAAAGATTTGAAAGAATTGAAAGATTTGAAAGATTTGAAAGATTTGAATGATTTGAAAAATTTAAAAGATTTGAAAGATTTAAAAGATTTGAAAGATTTAAAAGATATTTTAAGATTTTTAAAAGTTTAAAGATTATTAATAATTTTTTGCTGGGAAAAAATTTATTTCCAATAAAATTCAGGAGTTTTTAATACTTTTGCGAATTTTTAATGTTTTTTTTTTTTTTTTTTTTTTAACTGAACTGATTTTTTTAATTGTTAACATCCCAGGAATTTAATAAATGGAAAAAAATACAAAACTATTTTTAAGATTTTTTAAACTATTCAGATTTTTACATAATCGTACTGTGGGCCACCATTGTCATATTTGGGCCAAAAATCTGTCATTTCCATAATAATTTTTTTTGAGTGATCAATTTTTACATTGAACTTAAGATTGAACTTTAAATTTCGAAAGTAGACTTAATTTTTTTTAAGATCGATATAATCTAGACGAATTTTGGAAAAATTAAAAAGAAACAAAAAATTTGTTTTACTTAATTTAAAAAAAAAACGACCTAATAGAATTAATAATATCTAGACAGTTCCCAAACAGTTTTTAATTTTGAAGTTCATTACCTAAAAAAGACTCCAACAAGTTATTAATTCAAGATAAGTTTTTAAAAATCCATTAATCGATTTTGTGATTAAAATTTATAATTTTTACAATTTTTGACCTGCATCTTCTCAAACTTTTACTACAACTTCGAAAAAAATTGATATGGCGGTTTTTACAATTATTTGACATTTCCGGATTGATCCCAAAAAATAGAAAATCAAGATGACAAAAAATTTTCGTTTCGATCCGAAATTTTGAGTTTCGTTTTTTTTATTTTATAATTTTTTTTTGTTCTTATAATCTATCCTAAAGGAATAAATAAATGATTCGACATAATTAAATAACATAACACAATTAACTGAGATACAAAAAATAAAATCAGCCTATATAAATTTTGACACAATGAAGTTAATGTCACTCCGAAAATTCTTCCGAATTAACCCCACTTGCCTCGAGTTAATGATTGAATCATTTTTATTTTAATTCGAACTTAAATATTGATATGCTCTTTTTTTAAGTCTAGAAGTTTTTTCGAAAAGCCAGGTTTGCCGCGAGATCCTCCACGTGTTCGATTCCACGTTTGGTTTGCACAAAGAGTGAAGTAATTTCGAACTAGTTTGCAGCTGACCATGGGTATCCCCAGTCCCTCCTTGTCCTGATGCTGGTACTTCATTATCTAGCCAGTTCATTTCGATATCCCTATGTCCTGGGACCCATATGAGCTGAATTGAAAACTGCTCAGCCATCTCCTTTAGAGACAACCAGCAGTTATTCACTGACTTCACGCACGAAGTCATTGAATATTCAGATATACAGATGTTCTTATTCCGTACTTGTAGGTTTTTCATTGTTGTCAAAGGCTCCTGGATTGCAGTAACCTCTGCCTGAAAGACACTGCAGTGATCCGAGAGTCGGAAAGCAGTTCTGACATTGAGTTCCTCAATATAGACGCCTACCCGGTCCAGCTTGGAACAATTCGTTCCACTCCTCCCTGGCTGGAATATGGGTTCTAAATATCCCAACATCATTTAATTAAATTTCTAAGTAACGTTATGTTATCACAACTCGATAGCTTGTTGAAAAAAAAATTCTGAAAATACACATCTAGTTTTTTTAATATTTCGAAAACTAGTAGAGATTCGTAATCTAATTACTTTCTCGCTTTTAAGTGCCCCGTGTTCACGTATTTCGAACCATATGCATGCATACATTTGCAACTCTGTATCTGTGTGTGAGGATTTGTATCTAAAGCCATGGTCAGTCAGAACTGAATTGCAAACATTAACACACTGCAGTATTGGCATAATTATTAGCTTCATTCAAAGTACTTAATGTGTGTGTTTGTGCGTGAGTTAGTTTAGCGCTGCGTGTATATATGTGTGAGTGTTTATGTTGCAGTTCACGCACACACAGACAGCCACCCATACATAATTTGCCGCTGCATGTGTGCATGAGTGCAAGTGTGTTTGTGTTTATGTGCGCTGCTTTTCATTTCATTCAAGTGTCTATACACATGTGTGTGCGTGTGTGTAGCTACTTGTGATTTATGGCTTGCTCTCATTGTCTATAGCTTGGCGCTCTCTGTGTGTCAGTCTGTCCGTCTCTCTCTCGCTCTCACTCTGTCTGTCTATGTGTGCAGTCTGCGGTTATACCGCTATAATCTTGTTTTATTAGTCTCTAGCGTAATTTTTCTACAGTTATTTTCTTTTGCCGCTTTTTTCTGTCTGCACCGCGCCGCGCTCAATTTGTTTTCTGTGGTTATTTCCGGCGGGACGCCTTGCCTTGGTTCCTGGTCTGGCCGTAGTACCACCATTCCTTGGCATACGTCCTTGCCATCCACACACACATATATATGTATCTATATATATGGCAGCAGCAGCTTCGTCCTTAGCTTAGCTCTCTTCAAATTGAATTGCGAACTGAACATTTGGCTTTGCTCTTCTTCTTCTCTACGTATCTCATAAATAATTCATTAATATTTTTCAATTGATTTATCCCCCATTTTTTTTTTTTGGCTTTCTTCTTTTTTTTGGTTTTATTTCTTTGTTCAAGTCTGTAGAGAATTTGTCAATGATGAAATGAGTTTCCGGCAACTTTCGTTTGAGCAATATTAGCGCATTGGATTTACGGAGTTTTCTTCTTTTTCTTTTTTGTTTCTTTGTTTCTCGCTCTTTTGTTTTGTTGACATGTTTTGGAAGCAAACAAATTTTTGTTTATGTTGGTATATTCAACTTGTTGTATTTGGCTTAAAGTGTGGCTTAAATAAGTGACAAAATAAGTTTGAAAATATATTATGATAAAATTTAAGTTTTCAACGCCTCAAGCGGCAATCAATGTAATGGCTAAAACAGTTTAGGCCTTCCAAGGTACTTGAAACTGCTTAGCCTAGAAGTTTGTTTTTTCTTTTTTAACTTAAAAAAGTTTAACTCTTATAAAATTGCTTTCAAAGTGGGCTGGAGCACCTTTGAAATGTTTGGCAACACTTTTGAGCATTACTTGGTACTTTGACTTTAGGAAAGCTGCTTGAATATTATTTTAAGTGCGAGGCTTTTAATTATTTGTTAAGACGTCATCTGATAATTGCAAAAAAAAACCTTAAATTAAATCAAGAAATTAAAAAGTTTAAAAACACTTTTTTTTTCTTCAAAAGAAAACAACAAAAATCCGAGTGAATGGCAAAATAAATAGTTTTTATTACTTAAACCAAAATTTGGACTAAATTGTTGAATCTAAAACTTAAAAATATATACAAAAATGTTTAAAAATAATCGTCCAAATTTGTGTTTTGTCTCAAAGTTGTTGTTTTAGTTCCAAGTTTTTGTTCCGAGTTCCAGATTTGACAATTTAATTTTTTAAATAAGAGTATCTACTAAAAATTAAATTCATATACAGAAATTTCATTCAATAAAACATTCAAGTGGATTTATTGTTTCAATCAAAATTATGACCAAATTGTTGAGCCTAAAACTTTAAAAAAATAACAAGAGTATCTACTAAAAATTTAATTCATAAACAGAAAAACTTAAGCCAAACTGTTGAACTTAAAAC
This sequence comes from Chymomyza amoena, assembly GCA_037043745.1. Taxonomy (NCBI): domain Eukaryota; kingdom Metazoa; phylum Arthropoda; class Insecta; order Diptera; family Drosophilidae; genus Chymomyza; species Chymomyza amoena. The sequence goes on from JBAMAX010001550.1 coordinate 17,453, forward strand.
GAAAAAAATAATACAAAATTTTTTTTTTGCTTAAAAGTGGTTTTACTATGGTGGATTGATAAGTTTCCGGCCTGACCAAGAAAAACAACGTTTTTAAGATTTTTTTTTTATTTCTCACCATATTCTCCTCCAAGGCTGATACATTTATCAAAGCGGTGTTCTAGTCTAGTAATGCCATCTCTATAGACTGATTCGTCAAGCTCCTCAAAATACCCATTTACAGCTTCGATTACTTCTTCATTGTCCGCAAATCTCTTACCGCCAAGCCATTTTTTGAGGTTAGGAAACAGATAATAGTCACTCGGGGCTAGGTCTGGAGAGTAGGGAGGGTGCGGTATCAATTCAAACTTCAGATCGTTGATTTTAGCCTTCGCAATGATTGACTTGTGCGCTGGTGCGTTATCGTGATGAAACAAGATTCTTTTCTCGCCAGATGAGGTCGTTTAATTTTCAAATTGTTTTTGCCTTCTTTGGAGTTGATTCTCCTGGTCCAATCCACTGTTTAGACTGTTCTTTGGTTTCAGGAGTGTAGTGGTGGACTCAAGTTTCGTCAACGGTTATGAATCGACGCAAAAATTCGCTTGGATTACGCTTATACAACGTCAAATTGGCGGTAGAAATGTTTTTTCGAATCAATTTTTTTTTTCAATTTTCAAGAAAAACACAGAGGCGTCTTGTTCAGTGTGCTCTCAAATCTAAACTAACATGGCGATCGGGCTGAAACTATAGCTACAAGCTATATAAGGATGGTACTATAGAACGCCACCTCAAGGTAGGCCTAGTGGCGCCATCTCTTGGTCAGGCCGGAAACTTATCAATCCACCCTCGTATAGTCGAACTCTAAATTATTCCAAAATTGACAGTTTAATTTTTTAAATAATAAAAGTATTATAAATTTCTTTGAATTAAATATTTAATTAAATTAATAAACGATTATTTTTTTTTTGAATAAATTTGTATACTATTTTTTTTAGTATTTGTTTTTAAGATTTTTGAGAAAAGCAATTCTACAGCTCTTTGCAACAAGAAAAAAAATATAATTATATTGAACTATATAAAATATAGCTTCCAAAAATTGAATTAAAACAAAAAGTTAATCCATTAATTTTTTTTTTGCTCCAAGTTTTTCTCACATAAGCTGAAAAGGTGTTTAAAAAATAATTATGTATAAATGATTGGTTTATTAAAAAACCTTTTAACCGGATTAGAAAATAAATCTAAAAATATGGTTAATCCATTTTGTGCTTAAAAAATATTCTATACCGGTAGATTTATTCATATAACTCAGATATTATTATTTGAAATAGTATGAGTTATTTAAAATTCCTATTTTACTCATATTTTAAAAAGTTAATAATTATAAATGTCTCAAATAAAAGTTTGACTTAAATTTTCTGATTCCGTGAATAATTAGCTTAAGAGTTTTCTAACAAAACTTCAATTGTAAAATAAAAATTTTAAGTCAAAATCGGTATTCCATTTTAATCAAAATTTTTATAAGTATAAAATTATATATACTACAGTAAGTTTATATAAAGATTTAACTAAAAATATGTCTAGATTATTTAAAAATCATATATTTTATTTATTTTTAAACTCTGCAATGTTTTTGATGGTTTTTTTTAGTTTTAAATTTTTTTATTTTTATTTCTAAGTGCTTTCTTATGTTACAATAAAAATTGCATCAAATTCTAAATTTATGAAAGTTTATTTATAAGGTCATTTTATTTAACATTTCTTTGACATAATGTCTAGACAAGCTTTCCAAACTTAATACATAGTATAGAAAAAAACACAAGCAAAATTCTAAGGACAAATAATTTTGCTTTTTGCTGCTCAGCCTCGTTGACCACCAGAGCCCATTCCCTTGGGAACTTGATATCTAGATGGCGCCAGTATTAACACGAGTTGTTTTGTTTTTGCGCTAGACACTAAAAGGGAATATGCAGCAAGTTGACAGACTTAAAAGCAAAATACAAGAAGCAGAAAAAATAGCTGGAATAAAGGATGTGGGAGTCCGCTCAAATATATGGGACCCTACTCATGACTATAATTAACAACTATCAAGTGAAAAAAAAAAACCGGCTTGGGACAATTCGATTTTTTTTTTGTTTTAAATGTTAAAAAAAATATGTGTTGTTACTGCTAGCGCCATCTAGCATTAAATTCTGTCAGTCAAAAATTACAATTTGCTTACTAAATAAGCTACCGTGTTCTCTTTTAGCTTTACACTATTGAAACCTACCATAAAATTCCTTGCATTCAATAATCTTTGTTATATATCTTTGAAAATTAGAATTATATCTTAAAATTTTGGTCACGACCGCTCTTCTAGAGATAGTGATTAATTTTATTCAATATCGCAACATTTTTTTAATCATGTATGTACCTTATCTGTTTGTTAAAAATAAAAAAAAAAGCAATTAAAAATATTGTAAGAAAGGAGGGTCAGGTACTCGGTCCTATTTTTCATTTTCAAGGTTCAAGATCTGGGGATTTATGAAAAAGATTAGGTGCAACAATATTTTGTAAAACCTAGAAGTAAAAAAGAACTGTAAGAACCAACAATTGAAATGTATTTGAAAATAATAAGCTTAATAAAATAAGTTTTTTTTTTTGACCCATCTTTTTTATTATTTGCCACTTCGACTGTCCGGAAAAAAACAAGTTGAAAGATCTCACCTTGCCACTTTATGAATAAGCTAGAATTCCAAAAATTAGCATGTAGACTAAAAATAATTTGTTTTTAATTTTTCATATGCCTTCCAAAAAAAGTTTTCAGTGTGTACATACTTGTTATAATATAAAAAGATACGGCATTGGGCAAATTAATGATATTGTTGTAACTCTACTTTTAGGCGCATCAAAGTCTGACAAAAACTCTTTGAAATGAAATTTTTAGTGTGTACACACTTATTTTAAAACAAAAAAAACTGAAATTCGACACTTCAATGATATTGTTTTTAACTTTATTTTAAGGCGCATCGAAGGCTGATAAAAACTCTTTAAAATACATGTTCCAGTGTACACACACTTGTTTAAAGTAAAAATCTTATATTCGGCACATCAATGATATCGTTTTTAACTCATTGTTAAATGAGTTTTAAAGTACAAAAAGTACAAAAATCTAGTATTTGGTACATTAATGATATTATTTATAGTTAATACTCTATTTTGAGGCGAATCAAAATCTGACAAAAACTCTTTGAAATGCATTTGTATAAACACTTGATTTAAATTAAAAAATATAGTATTTGGCTCATTAATGATATTGTTGCTAACGCTTTTAGGCGCGACAAAGCCAGATTTAAAATCTTTGATAACATCTTTCAGTGTGCACACACTTTTTTCAAAGTACAAATCTAGTATATGGCACATTAATGATATTGTTTTTAACTCTATTTTTAGGTTCATCTAAGGCTGATAAAAACTCTTTGAAATTCATTTTTCAGTGTGTACACACTTTTTTTAAAAGCACAAATCTAATAATATTGTTTTTAACTCTACTTTTAGGAGCCTCAAAGTCTGATAATAACTCTTTAAAATGTATACACTCCTTTTCAGTATGTACACACTTGTTAAAAAAAAAAACTCGAGTAATTGGCATATTAATGATATTCTTTTTAGCTCTACTTATTGGTGCATCAAAGCCTAATAAAAGCTCTTTGAACTGAATTTTTCAGTGCGTACACAATTATTTTAAAGCAAAAATCTAGTATTTGGTGAGATTTTAATGATATTGTTTTTAACTCTAATTTTCGCCGCATCAAAGCTTAATAAAACTCTTTGAAATGCATTTAATAAAGTTTATTGAGCTGCCTTTGAGAGGGTCAATGGGGGTCAGCACCCCCAATCAAGCCGTTTTATAGCTATATTCTCCCTGTCTCGACTGTAGCCAACCCATTTGTTTCTTTAATGAACAAACATTTTTAGATCCTACTAAAACTCAAAAGAAAACTGCAGCTTTACCCAGAGTATATGAGCCATAAATTAAAACTTCAGCTAATTAGAAAAAATTGATGTCGGTCAACTTGTTGGCCAAAGAAGAAATGAGTTCACGTAAATTAAAAACTAAAAAACAGTAGCTGCAAAGTTTAACCCGCTAATTAATTAAATGCAATTAAAGCAACTTTCTCATAAAACTAAATTAGCATAAAATATTCTTATGCAAATATTTAGACATCTATTCCTATATAGTATATAATAATTATATGCATAGAGTTTTGAGCGTTCATAAATTTAGCTAATAAGCAAATTTAACGATTTATAATTAAAATTTGCTTTCGGTTAGCCAAGCTTGTTTTTGGTCTATGAGTTGGTAACAAAGTTTGCTTAGTTGCTGATATGGCCAAAAGTTAATATTTATGTATTTCGGTGTACTTTAATTTCAATCAATGTCGTCAACTTTTTGGCTAAAAGTGGCCAAATTTAAAAGTGTTTACTTGAGAGTTACGATAGCTAAAGTAAAAGTTTGCGCCAAAATTGGTTTATGCGTGCCAAATTGCGAGTTAGTTAGGGAAAGTTATGGGTGCTGTATTGTGATTAGGTTTGTGCTTTAAGTACAGTAGCTCAAAAAATTAACTACTAGATGGTAATGTTTATTTTTAGCCTAAAGGACTTAAATTTGCTTACGAGTATATTTTAGCTTAATATGAGAGTTGCTTCTGTGGGGAAACTCTACCAAAATATGGATATTTTCTTAGATATTGCTTTTAGTGCCTTCACTATTTCACTATGTTTTGTGAAAATGATATAGACTTGCTTATCGTCTTTTTTTTAATTGATTAAAATATCATGATTCTGAAACAATTACAAGTTCCATCCAAAAAAATCTTCAACTTTCCAAAACTATAAAGATTAAATAAAAAATAGTTTTTCGCTTTTGATTTAGATTAAGTGCATACATTTTTATAAATTCTTTATGGGATTTTTTTTTTTCATATTTTATTAAAAATTCTGGCTTTTCCATAATCATTTTTTTGAGGAACGAAACAATCAGCAAACTTTTAAAAAATTGAGTTTTTTGGTTTGCAATCAAAATCGGGTATTGGCCTCAAGTTTCCTTAAAGTAAAGATACCAGATGATAAAAGTGAAAAAACAAATATGTTAATAAAAGTCTTTATTTATTTTAATATCATGACGAAAAAAAATTTTTTTTTGTGTATTGATTTAATTTTTTTCATGTTTTATTCAAAATTCTGGCTTTTCCACAATAGTTTATTTAGAAACAAAAAATTTTAACAAAATTATGAAATTCTTTGCGATCAGAAATCGGGAGTTGGCTGTCGGTTTCCTCAAGTGAAATTTTGCAGATCATAAAAATTAAAAAAAAAAAAAATGTCTAACCTCAATTCTATGTTTACTTTCAAGTAATATTTATGTATAACAAAGTGAATGGAGTTTTTGTGGAGATTTTTTAAAATTTATTGACAATTAGCCCGTTTAGAATTAATGCTATAATCCACTAAGAAAATAAATAGAAAATATCGATTTTGGTTTTGTGCCGTACGATATTTTAAAGATCTATTAAAAATTTAACTCGTTTTGTAACATAATTTTGTCATATTTATACCCTGTACCGTATGGTACCAAGGGTATATTAAGTTTGTGCAAGCCGAAAATGTATGTAACATATAGAAGGAGACGTCGGAGACACCCCAAAGTTACCTAAAATATGATCAGGGTGAATAGAGAAGTCGATATACCCATGTCCGTCCGTCTGTCCGTCTGTCCGTGTGAACGCCTAGATCTCAGAGATGGTAAGAGCTAGAGTTACCAAACTTTCACATTAGATTACATATTAATCCATAGGAGACAAGCTTATTTTATTTTTTTGATATCGGGGATAAATTATATAGCTCCCATGGGGGTGTTTGAGACGACCTCGACAAAAAAAAAGCGTTTTAGATGAATTCGTTTGTATATGAAGATATCGTAACCAAATTTGGTATTCGAAAGTTTTTATAGTTCCCAATTACTGTACCAAATTTGATCAAAATCGGCTGACTATATCATATAGCTCCCAGGGACCGATCGGCCAAAATAACTTTTTTAAAGAAAAATTCGCTTTATTTCGTTTTTTAATAAAGATATCGTAACCAGATTTGGCGCTTTGGAAATTTTTTAGACCACTTAAGCAATGTGCCAAATTTGAACAAAATCGGTTGACTATATCATATAGCTCCCATAGGTCCGATCTTCCAAAAAATCGATTTTTTAACAAAATTTGTTGTGTTTCGTTTGTTTGTTAAGATATTGGGACCAAATTTGACATTCGTGAGTATTTTATAGTTCCTAAGCACTGTACCAAATTTAATCCAAATCGTTTGACTAGATCATATAGCTCCCATAGGACCAATGGGTCCAAAAACACTTTTATACCCTGTACCGTATGGTCAAGGGTATATTAAGTTTGTGCAAGCCGAAAATGTATGTAACATATAGAAGGAGACGTCGGAGACACCCCAAAGTTACCTAATATATGATCAGGGTGAATAGAGAAGTCGATATACCCATGTCCGTCTGTCCGTCTGTCCGTCTGTCCGTCCGTGTGAACGCCTAGATCTCAGAGATGGTAAGAGCTAGAGTTACCAAACTTTCACATTAGATCCCATATTATTCCATAGGAGGCAAGTTTATTTTATTTTTTTGATATCGGGGATAAATTATATAGCTCCCATGGGGGTGTTTGAGACGACCTCGACAAAAAAAAGCGTTTTAGATGAATAATTTATTTGTTTATGAAGATATCGTAACGAAATTTGGTATTCGAAAGTTTTTTATAGTTCCCAATCACTGTACCAAATTTGATCGAAATCGGTTGACTATATCATATAGCTCCCATAGGACCGATCGGCCAAAATAACTTTTTTAAAGAAAAATTCGCTATATTTCGTTGTTTAATAAAGATATCCTAACCAGATTTGGCGTTTGGAAATTTTTTAGACCATTTAAGCAATGTGCCAAATTTGAACAAAATCGGTTGACTATATCATATAGCTCCCATAGGTCCGATCTTCCAAAAAATCGATTTTTTAACAAAATTTGCTGTGTTTCGTTTGTTTGTTAAGATATTGGGACCAAATTTGACATTCGTGAGTGTTTTATAGTTCCTAAGCACTGTACCAAATTTAATCCAAATCGTTTGACTAGATCATATAGCTCCCATAGGACCAATCGGTCCAAAAACACGTTTTTTATACAAAATTCGATGTGTTTTGTTTGTTTGTAAAGATATTTGAAATAAATTTGGCATTCATATCTGTTTTAAGGTATTTAAGCACTGTGTCAAATTTTATTGAAATCGGCTGACTATATCATATAGCTCCCATAGGAACGATCGGTCAAAAAAAAATGTTTGCTTAAAAATTCTTCTGTATTTGGTTTTTTGTGAAGAAATCGGACTTTATTACAAGCTAGTGGTACAGGGTATCCTAAAGTCGTCCGCGCCCGACTTTGCGTCCGCCATTTTTTTATACAAAATTCGATGTGTTTTGTTTGTTTGTAAAGATAATTGAAATAAATTTGGCATTCATATCTTTTTTAAGGTATTTAAGCACTGTGTCAAATTTTATTGAAATCGGTTGACTATATCATATAGCTCCCATAGGAACGATCGGTCAAAAAAAAAATGTTTGCTTAAAAATTCTTCTGTTTTTGGTTTTTTGTGAAGAAATCGGACTTTATTACAAGCTAGTGGTACAGGGTATCCTAAAGTCGTCCGCGCCCGACTTTACGTCCGCCATTTTTTATTTTGGGTTAAAGGTAATTATACCAAAGATGGAAGAAAATCCAGTATAAACTTTTTGAAATATTGTAATATCCAATTCATAACAAATGTCACCGCATAAACGTGCCACAGGTAAATCTCAACAAGTTTGTCACTGAACTACTGTTTCAAGGGGTGTTGGGGGGATTGTTGCAACATTTTGTTGCACATTTTCGCTCGACTGCTTTGCCATTAATATTGCATATGGATGTTGTCAAACTTTGGCATTATTTTTGGCACAAAATGTGCCAAAAACTTGCACCTTGGCACAAGTCAAATAATAACATCCAAAAAAAAGCATATAAAACAACTCGCTAGTTTTTGTTGCAAGTTTTTGATGTATTTCCGGCAGAATATTTCGTCTCTCTGTGGAGTTGTTAGTAAAGAGACTACCGGAATATCCTTCTTTTTTTTTGTGGATATACATATGAATGAATGTTATAATATGAGGTAAATTACATCCGCAATACAAAGGCAAAGCAGTGCACATCCTGGCAAACAGCGGCGCAGCAAAGTTATAATGTAAATGGCGGCTATTACCGCAACACAAAAAAATGGCTTTCCAAACCGAGTACAGCATAAAAAAAAGCAAAAGAATCGCTTAAAAAAGGATATACCAGTGAGCGGAGCAGGAACAACGCAATGGCGCACAAAAAAAAAGGGGGAAGAAAAACTTTGACACACACATCCCATGCAGTTACAGAAAATTGGGTCAATTGCGCGTATGGCGCATCCTGTGGCAGGATATTGCCATGTTTTTCCTATACATGCTACATGCCCCTTGCACATGGTGCACATGGCAATGACAACACGTAATGCGGTAATGCACTAATACATGCACATTTAAGACTACACATATGTACGCTATTATACAATATAAAGGGATCTGGCTTTTTACTCCTTTTTAAACTCACCGAACCCATTACCTTTTCCTGCTGCAAGTGGAAGACTCGTAAAAAATGGCAATGCGCAGCAACTTTAAGCGGCGCATTTAAAAGAAGAACCTCGCATTCAAAGTTCCCTTTTCGCAAAAGTTTTGCATATAATTTACGCAGGACATACAAAGAACTTCGCTAAACTTAGACAAGGAAAAAAAAAATCACAAAGAATCTGCAAAACGCGAAAAAAAGGGAAGTTGAAAGGTGCAAAGTTTAGATACTCTTAAATAAAAATCGATTGCATGTCTCAAGGAAGCGCCGATAGTCGGGTCTACTTTTCCGAAGGAAACCAAAATATTCCTTTAAAAAAAAAAATAAAAAATCGATATTCTATGATTTTCAAGTTAATAATCGATTCTATGTTTCGACGAAGCGCAGCCAATAATCGGTCTATTCTGCCAAATGGAACCAAAATATTCTTATTACAAAAAATAAAAATCGATTCTTTGATTGGTTTTCCAAGTTACGCATATTTTTATGGTCAACCTCTTCTACGTTCCAAAATACGATCATCTTAAATTATTTCTATTGAACAGACCTAAGGATCATTATTTTTTTTTTGTGATCATACGAATAATAATCGATGCTTATTTTCTACTTTTTTCAGAGGGATCGGTGAATTGACATAACCCATTATAATAATATCTTGGTTTTAGTTATAGTCCGAAATTCAATTTTGAAGATCCTGAAAGAATACCGCTGATCTATTCATGATACGATTTTATACCTTCGATAGCAGTTCACGAAATGAAAGCCGTCTTTGGGTATATTTTACTTTTGTTGTGAAATTTGCGTTTTGGGACTAACTTGGAGCATCTTTTCATTTTTCTTCTTCTTTTTATTACGAAATATTGAATTGCTACTGCAACCTCGATACTGATCATTTTGATACTAATATTTTTTGACTCGAGCACCATCGTTATTTAGTATACCAGATTTTTTCTGGATATGCTTCAGCAGGTCGATTTCTATTCGCGCAATCGAATCTAACTGAAATATTTAAAATTTATTTTAATGCTTAAGCTTATTGTGTGGACGGTACTATTAAGAGTCATGGTGTTTGGAAAAACTTTGAATACTTTTCTGCCATTCTTTTGAACATCGTATATTTGACCATTATTGACGATTGAACTTGTTAGTTCCTTCGTTGTCTGCAAAATATGCCATGGTGCCTTGGAATAGGATTACGAGCTCCAGTCGTCGTGATACCGAATTAGCTTTGAATATTTTAAATTAGCACATAATTTTTTTTTAAGTTTTCTGAAAAATCTAAGGTTTTTTGGGAAACATTTACATTTAATCTTCCTGCTGAATATCGAATATTGCGACCCAGATAGTGAATATTTGTAACCGATATTTTTACTCTCGACATATTTTCGTACTTAGACCTAGGGTTAGATCTATTAAAATTCAGCGTTTTTTTGGGGAACTTGGACTACATTTCTGCTTTGCTTTTAAATATTATTAATTTTGGATCGACACTATGTAAATATTCGATAATCATATTTTGATTATCGTCGATATTTCGTCTGTCGATCGCAGTTTTTAGTGAATATTTAAAAGAAGTACTTTTATTTTTTTGGTTCTATTTTCGGGAAAACTTGGACTACTATTCTGCTTTGCTTTTAAATATTAATTATTGTGCAACGGTTACTAAATACACGATAGTCATATTTTGATTGTGGTCCATATTTCAATTTTCGATCGCACTTCTTAGTTCCTTTATTGTAAAGTATGGAAGAGTTTATACTATCTATTAAAACACAAGATTTTAGAGGGATATTATTTATGAATATGAAATAGTGAAGCTTCGATACTGAATTATCGATACTCATACTTTAATTGTTAACGATATAACGTCTGTCGATTAGTTCCTTCATTGAGAAGTATGGAAGAGTTTTGGATATTATCTGTTCAAAATCGAGTTTTTGGGGCACGATGTTCTGCCTTCTTTATGAATATCGTTAGTCATATTTCGAATGTTCCCGATATATCGTCAGTCAAACGCTATTCTCAATTCTTTCACTGTATACTTGGAACAGTTTGTGATGTTATCTGTTACCTTTTTATAAATATCAAATAGTGAAGTTCCGATATTGGATATACGTTGGTCATATTTTAATCGATATATCGTCTGTCGATCACACTTGGTTCTTTCATTATGTAGTATAGAAGAGTTTTGAATACTATTTATTTAAAGTGAAGGTTCTGGTCATGGTGTCCTGTCCGCTTCATGAATATCAAATAGTGTAGCTCGGACATTTAGTATTCGATACTGACTCTCTATATATTGTCAATTCCATACCAACTCTAATATACGAATCGGGGAAAAGCAAATTATTTTATCGAGACATCGTCTGTCCATCGCACTTCTTAGTTCTTTCATTTTATAGTATCGAAGAGTTTTGGATACTATCTGTTGAAAGTCAAAGATTTTGGGCCATAGCTTTCTGCCCTCTTTATGAATATCAAATAGTTAAGCTTCGATATTTAATATTCGATACTGATAATTTGACTTTTGGTATATCGTCAATTCGATACCCCTGTGTAGTATCGGTATAGAAGGAAATTTTGTTTCATATCTTAAATTGTATACAAATGTTTTTAAACTTTTATTTCTATCACAGTTTTCATTTGTTTTGAAGGACTGTATCTTTAACGAAAAGTTGCTTTTTCCAGGGATACAAATGGTAATTAAGGGGTAAGGACCTCAGCCAAGTTCCCATGTATTTCTTATGGAGGGCAAATGGCCTATTATCTCGGGACCGACTGAACGAATATAAACCAAATTTTGCATACAATTTACACAGTTTAATTTGCAGCTTGTTACATTTGATTCCAAATTGAGAAATTTAAAAAAATCAAAGTTTTCTGAGGTCCTCACCTCCTTAAAATGTAGCATGGGTCTTGAAATTTTGTTGGCAGAGATATACATATGTATATTGATTGAATTCATGCTTCAATAAAACAATATTATTATTATTATTCATCATTAAATTCATATATATCATTATTTTACCCGGTTTAATACATTTTAAAAAAACCACAATATTTACATTGGGAGAGTATCTTCCAAATTGAAGCTTAAGGGCTCCTTACTTCAAATATCAATATTTACAATAACTCAACTTAAATAATAGTTTCTTGTGCATATGCATTTCTTATTGGACCCCTTTAGAGTAACCCAATCCATTTTTTCTTTGAAAAGGCTGCTTTCTATACCCTTCCTCCCAAACACCCTTATGCACACATAATATTTAAAAATATTACAGAACTTATTTTGCATCAACTACTCTTGCAGAAAAAAAATGCATACTTACAGCATTCCAGCTGCATCTTTTCCAAACTTTACCACAAAGTTAATGTAGCCTCTGAAAACTTTTTACAAAATGGAGAAAGTCGAAGAAAAAAAAAGCTCTCAACTTCTACCGCTGCAATTGCCATTAGAACGTTTTCTTTCACTGCGTTTGTTCTGCTCTGGCCGCAGTCGACGTCTCTGCCGACGCTGCAGCTACTGCGGCAAAACTTAAAACAAAACCGGAAGAAATTAAATTAGGCAAAAAGTAACTAGGGAAAATTTTCACAGAAACTGTTTAGTCATTGAGACAAAATGGCTGCTGCCATGACGATGGCGTCGCTGCTTGCACCAAGACAAATGCATTGCAATTAAGCAAGCGCTTCACTATAGAAAAACTAGAAAATACATAGTAACAAAAAGATATATGTAAATTAGGCAGGGTGGTTGGAGACTAATGAATACCCTGCAATGACTTTTTAAAAAATAAATTATGCATGTATTTGCAATAAATTTTTCATTGAACAAAAATAATTTATGCATTTCAGCAATAATGTTATGGGGAACGACTGTGTAATTTTAAATGAACTTGGAGAATAGTTTAGATTCGGTTAAGTAATAGAAGTTTCCAGACGAACTTAGGCACAAAAAACAAAAGGATAAGAGAATATCAGCTGCCTAGTTTTCGAGTTTTGGTCATAGCAATTTTATACCCAAAACGCATCGAAAATCAAAAAAGTGATTTGATTCAAAATCTGAAAATGACATCAGCCTGGAGATAAAGCGGAGAATTACATTTGCCAATAGGTGTTACTATGGTCTCAGTAAGCAGATGTGCAGCAGAGACCTCTCTCGACCAACCAAAATAACACTCTACAAGACGCTCATCTTGCCCGTGCTCTTATACGGCGCAGAAGCATGGGTTGTGTCACGGACAGATGCAGCTGCTCTTGGGGTGTTTGAGAGGAAAATTCTACGCAAAATCTTCGGTCCCGTACGTTTTGAGGAAGGCTATCGCATACGGATGAACCACGAGCTGTACGAGCTCTACGACGACATGGATGTTGTGCAGCGTATCACAATACAACGTCTGCGCTGGCTCGGCCATGTCGTACGTATGGATAATGATGCTCCAGCGAAAAAGGTATTCGAAGCGAAAGCCGACGAAGGAAGACGGAGGGGACGACCACGACTCCGATGGAGAGATCAAGTGGAGGAGAACCTATCCTCCCTTGGTATTTCTAATTGGAGAAGGTCGGCCGTAACCCGAGAGCGGGTTGTAAGGGCCATACGATGACGATGATTTGATTCAAAAAATTAATTTTTTATTTTACATATATTTAAAGCTCTCGGGGTTTTTGTTTTAAATGATATTTGTTACGCAAACTGCCTAAAGTATGAAGAAAATTTAATTTTTAAAAACATTTTTCTTAGCAATATTTTTCATTATAACCTTATTTTTCAGATGGCGGCGACTTTTACCTAAATTCCGTAGGCATATTCTATTTTAAGTGTTCTGTGTTAGGTGTTCTAATTTCTAATTTAATATGAGTCTCTAGCTTTTTGGTCTCTGCGAAGTATAAACTTTCAATTTAGATAACACAGGGATACCTTGCGTATACTTATTTATCATTATTAAGGGGCACACCTAGTGTGACAACCTAAAAAAAAGGCCATTTTTGGGAATTAATAAAAAAAACTAGTGAATCCATCTATTTAAAATTTTGAGGGTATATTTATACATGTTTTGAGAATACACAGTAAAATTTTTGAAATAAAATATTGAATATTTTTGAAATGACACGCGATCTCCGGCGGGGCCAAAAAAAAAGTTCCTCCACTGCTGGAGTGATTGCAGCCTTCTCCGTTGATAAAACCTCAAAAAAAAAATTCTCGTTAAACTAAAACGTATTGTCTGTACCATGAACCTCGGGCGAACAAAAAAATCGAAAATTGACAAAATGGCGGCATGTTGAAAAAAAAAGTTAAATTTTTCCCAAAATTTTGGTCGTTTTTGGACTCCAAAATTCGATTTTTGATCAGATCAAAAAACTGGAGGTTCATGGTATGGAGAACTATATAGAGGAGATGCAAAAAAATTTGATAGCGATCGGATCATTTGTCTTCGAGTAATCACTCCAGCAAATTCGAAAAATGCTGTTTCGAGAAAAACGCGTTTTCACACCTAGTGTGAAATTTTCAAAAAAAAAAATTAATTTTTTTTCCATATTTCTATAGGTTATACCTTTAAAAATAACATACTAAAATTTTAAATCGATATCTTAAATAGTTTTAGAGTTACAGCCATTTAAAAGAGTAGCCGCTCGGCAGTTAGATAGTTGGTATATACCTGAGATCACGTGTCATTTCAAAAATATTTAATATTTTATTTCAAAAATTTTACTGTGTATTCTCAAAACATGTATAAATATTCTCTCAAAATTTTAAATAGATGGATTCACTAGTTTTTTTTTATTAATTCCCAAAAATGGCCTTTTTTAGGTTGTCACACTAGGTGTGCCCCTTAAAGATAAAATGATCGTTTTCACTGTTATAGAGCGGCTACTCTTTTAAATGGCTGTAACTCAAAAACTATTTAAGATATCGATTTAAAATTTTAGTATGTTATTTTTAAAGGTATAACCTATAGAAATATGGAAAAAAAATTATTTTTTTTTGAAAATTTCACACTAGGTGTGCCCCTTAAGGTACGGATCGACGGACAAATAATTCAAAAGCCAAATTTTTGGAATAAGGGTAAGAAATGCTAGTACAAAGCTTTAATATTTCCAATTTAATAATGAAAATTGCTTGAACAACTTACCTGGACCGTCTATGCGTAATTATTATTTTATAGTTTTCATAAAGCGTATTTCTTGGAATTAAATCAAGAAATGCTTGCACAAAGCTCAAACATTTAAAATCTGATAAGAAAATCACTGTTGACATTTGCGAAAGTACCTTGGTAGTTTATACAGGGATACCTTGCGTATACGTAATTGTTATTTTTGAAGTGTCAAGTTACGGACGAATGAAAGGATGCAGCAAATGACAAATTCTTGGAATTTAGTTAAGAAATGCTTTACCGTTTTTTTAGTTTGATACGGACAGCAATCTTAACGTTTGCAGAACTTTCCTCGTCTCTATTGTCATACGACGCGTATACGTAATTATTATTTTTTAGTTTTCATAATGGTGATTTCTTGGAATTAAGCTTAGAAATGCTTGTATAAAGCTTTGACACTTCAAATATTATAGGGAAATCAAGCTTAACATTTGCACAATTACCTTGGTAGTATATCCAGGGATACGTTTCAAATTACGTACGATTGAAAGGATTCTCCAAATGCCAAATTTTCGGAATTAAATGCTTATGCAAAGCTTACACCTTTTTTAATTTGATAACGAAAGCACTTTCTTTGACTGTTTGTACAATTATACGCTGCGTATACGTAATTATTATTTTTTATCCTTCATAATACTGACGGGCGGAAGCAGCAAGTGCAAAATTCTTGGAATTAAGTCCAGAAATTATTTTACATGGTTGCAACTTTTCGAATTTAATCGTCATTGCTGTAATACGTTGCGTATACGTAATTATTATATTTGCAGTTTTCATAATTCTTATTCACACACTCGAAATTTTGAAATCAAATGTTTTTATTTATAATTAATTATCTAATAAGTCTAAATTAAATGAAAAAAAAAATAGCCTTTGAAACCAGTGCAGTAATAGGTTGCTTATACGTAATTATTATTTTTGTACTTTGAGTAATTCTAGTTTATACACTCGAAATCTTGAAACTAAATGTTTTTATTAATAACTAGTGAGCCCGGCAGACATTGTCCTTCCCAAACTTTTTGAATACTCTTAAAGTGAATAAACATTGTAAGATTCTCTAGTTAGCTTATCTGGAAAAATATAAGATTTTAGATTAGTTTGCAGCTCGATTCAAACTTGAACCATTTTTAGTCGAATCTCGCACTTCACGGGTCTGTCTTAACCGAATTCTTTCACGTTTATTGCGATCTTCACGTTCCTGGGCAGTACGATTAGATTGATAATTAATTTGATTCGTTGCATTTCTTCCAATTGAAATACATCATGCATTGATCGATTAGGAGACGGCATTCCCAATTGTCCTAATGCTTTATTAGCCATCGCCAAGCATAGATCTTCAATATGAATTAAAGCTTCATCGTAAACTTCCGACGTAAATTCCATCACTGGATTACGTTTTGCTTGACGTACTCGAAACAAAATATCTTTTGATAAATAATCTTGATATTTTATCCACAATTCAGGTGGATTTGATGGAAAACATGTTGCCAAAATAATCGCAAATATAACACGTATTTGATATGGATGAGCAGTAATAGCAGCATCTGCTAAAGTTTGATCCCAGTGCAAATCATTTTCCAACAAATTCAATTTTTGACATGCCTCTCGATACGTTGCACACAATACGCCATTCACGTTCTCAATGATTGAAACGATGTTGGACCTCGAACATTGATAAACAACAATACCAGTTTTTGTACATAATATGTCAATATACACACAAAAACCGATATTCACAAAAATGCGTATATCTCACGAACCAATACACACAAACACATCGATAGGCAAAACCTCCGTATTGACAACCTCTAACACACGCAAAAATCGGATTTGAAATTCAAAGACGCGTTCAGGAGAACATCCGTAACACGTAAAACATAAATTTCTTTTATATATGTATAATATAGATTAATTGGCTAATACTTCTTAATTAAATTAAAAAAATGTACATCGTAGGGTTGGTTACCAGAATTAAACTGAACGAGCTCCAAACAAAAACATTTTTAAAAATGTATACAAATTTTGTATAACATCTTAAAGTGCTCGATTAAAAAAAAAAGTTTGGATGTAATGGTATATTTAATGAAATTGAGTCGAAATTCGAAATTTTACTCTATAGCTCTAAAATTTAGGAATATAGGTAATATATATCTAAAATTATAATATTCACTGATAAAAATTTAGACTGAATGTGGCAATCGAGCTTATTACTTGAGGGATGCAAATTTTACGATTTTGCTTTCTTGTTAAAAAGGTCTTTTGGTATTTTACGCCTCCTTCTCTCAGTAATATTTCACAAATCTACAATATCCTTGCAGGGTATTAAAACTGCACAGAAACCTCAAAAACGTGCAACAACTGCCATACTTAAAACTGCGCCAACGACGCGTTACAAAGCCTCAAATTTAACCAGGCTTATAATGTAAAACTTTATTAATTTTCTTTAGACATTGCGCTTTCCAGTTGGTTGCACATTTTTTAGTTTGCTTTAGTTTTAGTTAATTTGCTTACTAGTCTGAGTTTAATTGCCATCGCTAGAATCTACTACGATGTGTATATTATTTTCAAGTGTGCTGGCATTTTCACTTACTTTGTGTGAAAATTTGTGTGGTTGCTTTTCTTTCAACAAATGCCAAGCAACAGCTGGCTGTTGGTGTGCCACACACACATACACACATTCCCACACACTCACACTCAGACTCCATTTTTTTTTTTGTCCGCCATCGCATTCTTTTTTTTTTGTAGCTTACCAACTACGCCACATTTCATTAATTAAATTGCAATTTTTAGTTGCTTTTGCTTGCATTTTTTGCTGTTTTTTTTATCTTCTTCTTCTCCATTTTATTTTTTTCAATTTTTGGTAGCATGTGCTGGCCATGTTAATTTTATACTTTGTTGCTCATTTTTGTACACTACAATTTTTTGTGCCTTTTTTTAAGTCCTTCTTTGCCTCGAGTGGCTTGTTATTTTTAGAGTATTATTTTTAAATTAGTTGCCAGGATTTACATAATATTGCATTTTTTGTTGTTGTTGGCTGCTTTGTATTAAATTAAAAACTGTTGTTAGTTTGGGGGCGCTCATATGTAAATAAAAGGATATTGTGCTAAGCGTACTTGGACTTGAGAAAATTGGAAAATTGAAATTAAGTTTAATGCGTTATTTGGACCCTTATTAAATAAATAACACTAAATTAAATGTTTTTTTAATTTTGTTTATATTTGTTTTAATTTGGGCTTTATCGATATATTTTAAAGGGTCACTTTAAAAGTCGACCTACTTCAAATGCAATATTATTTTTTTTTTAATTTTACTAAATATTTTTGTTAGGACTTTAAGTTTTGTTTGAGAAGCAGCTTAATAAATTTTTTTTAAATTACTTTGCCTTCTTTTAGTGTATCAAGCTACATTTATATTTATACCAAGTTTATTTTTTAAATTATACTTCTTTCTATATAATATGCTGTCTTTAGGCCCGCAAAATAGTTGCTTGCTTCAGAAATGTTTTCACAGTGCTAAAACTTGATGGTTTATTTCATTATTTTAATTTAAAAACCAATTTTGTCCGATTTGGCCAAGATCTACCTTGAGCCTGTGTCTATATTTGGGCTAGATACAATGCATATACGTAATTTCACACAGAATTTTCGTAATTATACCCTGTACCGTATGGTCCAAGGGTATATTAAGTTTGTGCAAGCCGAAAATGTATGTAACATATAGAAGGAGACGTCGGAGACACCCCAAAGTTACCTAAAATATGATCAGGGTGAATAGAGAAGTCGATATACCCATGTCCGTCTGTCCGTCTGTCCGTCTGTCCGTCCGTCTGTCCGTCCGTGTGAACGCCTACATCTCAGAGATGGTAAGAGCTAGAGTTACCAAACTTTCACATTAGATCCCATATTATTCCATAGGAGGCAAGTTTATTTTATTTTTTTGATATCGGGGATAAATTATATAGCTCCCATGGGGGTGTTTGAGACGACCTCGAAAAAAAAAAGCGTTTTAGATGAATAATTCGTTTGTTTATGAAGATATCGTAACGAAATTTGGCAATCGAAAGTTTTTTATAGTTCCCAATCACTGTACCAAATTTGATCAAAATCGGTTGACTATATCATATATGCTCCCATAGGACCGATCGGCCAAAATAACTTTTTTAAAGAAAAATTGGCTATATTTCGTTTTTTAATAAAGATATCCTAACCAGATTTGGCGTTTGGAAATTTTTTAGACCACTTAAGCAATGTGCCAAATTTGAACAAAATCGGTGGACTATATCATATAGCTCCCATAGGTCCGATCTTCCAAAACATCGATTTTTTAACAAAATTTGTTGTGTTTCGTTTGTTTGTTAAGATATTGGGACCAAATTTGACATTCGTGAGTATTTTATAGTTCCTAAGCACTGTACCAAATTTAATCCAAATCGTTTGACTAGATCATATAGCTCCCATAGGACCAATCGGTTCAAAAACACGTTTTTTATACAAAATTCGAAGTGTTTTGTTTGTTTGTAAAGATATTTGAAATAAGTTTGGCATTCATATATTTTTTAAGGTATTTAAGCTCTGTGTCAAATTTTATTGAAATCGGTTGACTATATCATATAGCTCCCATAGGAACGATCGGTCAAAATAAAAATTTTTGGTTAAAAATTCTTCTGTTTTTGGTTTTTTGTGAAGAAATCGGACTTTATTACAAGCTAGTGGTACAGGGTATCCTAAAGTCGTCCGCGCCCGACTTTACGTCCGTCATTTTTTTTAATTGCAAACACGAAAATTTGGAAATAAATTAGTATTTTTGTATTTTTTTTGTCCAATCTGCCAATCGTTTACATTGAGCGTCCACGGCTATAATGCGTATACGTAATTTATTTTCGTATTTTCCTTAAATTTCTTTGCCCGATCTGCTCAAGGCCTACCTACCTGGAACGTCCATATTAAGGCTACAGAGCGTATACGTAATGTCATATAGAATTTTTTTTAATTTTTGATTACACATCCGAATAATTTAAATCATATTAATATTAAATTATTTTTTTCGTTCTGTTTATAAACCTTGCCGAAATCATCCATATAGGGTTGTTTTGCTTATACGTATTTTGGATTTTCTTAAATTTTAATTACACATCCGAAAATATAAAAATGAAGGACTTTTAATCAACTTTTTTTGGCCGATCTTTCTAACTTTTACCTTGACTGAACATACAAAGGTGACAATGCGTATACGTAATTTCATTTAGAATTTTATGAATTTTTCATTAAACACTTGAATTATTGCAAAAAAAAAAAAATGGTTTTAATATCCAATATTTGTTTTTGTTTGATCTGTTCATAAGGCGTCTCTTTAGGGCTATGCAACGTATACATATTTTGGGCTTTCTCAATTTTTGATTACATTTCCGAAATATTAAAATTTAAGCACCATTAAAATCTATTTTTAGTCCGATCTGCCCATCATCATTTTTCTATGCTTGAAACTTTAATTAAATGAATATTTATATTATATTTTTTCTGTTCAATCTGTCCAAGGTGTACCTTGAATGCCTAGGTATATAGCGCTTCAGTGCGTATACGTAATACAATATGTATATGCAATTTATTTTAGAATTTTCAAAATTTTTTATAACACACCCAAAATTTCAAATACAAATTAATTTTTATATCCCATCTTATTTTTTGTTTGCTTGAGGCTTACTTTATGGCCGATCTTTCTAACTTTTACTTTGACTGAACATATTAAGGTGACAATGCGTATACGTAATTTTATTAAGAATTTTTATAATTTTTGATTAGACATACGAAATATAAAAAATATCTGTTTTTATACTCTATATAGTTTGTTTAATTTGGAAGCTTTAATATTTAAGTTCATAAAAGCCCACAATGCGTATACGTATTTTTTTTTTTAATTATAATTTTAAATTTGTATAATTTTGGATTGCACACCCGAAGTTTTAAAAACAAATGCTCCTTTAAGTCTAATATATTTTTTGTCCGCTCTAGATAAAGGGTGCCCTGAGCGTTTATGTAAGGCCACAGTGCGTATACGTAATTATATTTTGAACTTTAATAAGAGAAATGAGATTTTATATTCTATTATTTTTGTCCAATCTGCCCAAGGCTTACTTTGAATGTCTAGGTATATAGCGCTTCAGTGCGTATATGAATAACAATATATATACGTTATTTCATTTAAAATTTTCCATAATTTTGATAAGACTCCTAAAATATATATAAAATATTGAAGGCAAATTAATTTTTATTTTTTCATTTTGAATTTCAAATTCTTTTATTAATCTGAAAAACAAATTAGATTTTATATTAAATTTGTAGAAGATTTACATCATTACCACTTTAAAGAATATTTTGATAAAATAGTATTTTGGGCTAATGCAATTTTTTACTTAACTTTTCTATTTCCAATGTCAATAGAAAAAATTTCACAATAAGCATATAACGAATATTAAGCCATTGCCATTTATTATTTTCGTTACACAAATCATAGATTATATTTTTTCTATTTTTGTCAAATATTTTTGTCCACGCACAGGTACATTTTTCTATATTAAGATTGTAGTTAGGTTATATATAAAAGGAAACCAATAAATTATTACGTAACATCCATATTTCTCTTCCTACTACAAAGTACAATTGTAAAAGACCTTTAAGACGTTGCATTTTTGGGTCGATTGCATAGTTTTTGTTTAAACTAAAGATTAAATCGTCAATGAAACAAAATAAATAAATAAAAGTGTCTACACTTTATATAAAAAAACACTCTAAAAGAGCCCTCTTTAATGTGTCCCAAACACTTCAAGGCTAAATTTGTTTGCTTGCTAAATCTATAAATAAATGATATTCATTTTACACGCTTGAAATAAAGGTTACCACCGAAAAAGTGAGTGCCTCTATTAATTTTTAATTTATTGTGTAAGCTTGTTTTTGGGTATAAACTTTTATCGATTGGTCCATATCGTTTTGGCTTAATTGCGATCTCATATTCAAATTTAAGGTAAAAAATTACGTATGTTAAATGATGTCTTTGATAAGTGCTTTGTACCAGAAATCCTATGGCCAGGCCGGAATTATGATCCGCCTAAAAAACAAAGGAACTTACTGCTGTGCCTTATGGAATCATAAAAAGAATTTATTGAGTATTTGTATAACTCAAAAATTCACAATGAAATCTCGATGACAATATTGCTAACTATGTCATCAATTAAAAATGGCAGACGTAAAGTCGGGCGCGGACGA
Organism: Chymomyza amoena; assembly: GCA_037043745.1. Classification (NCBI taxonomy): domain Eukaryota; kingdom Metazoa; phylum Arthropoda; class Insecta; order Diptera; family Drosophilidae; genus Chymomyza; species Chymomyza amoena. Next base: position 39,556 of record JBAMAX010001550.1, read on the forward strand.
CTCTTAGGATGCCCTGTACCACTAAGCATAATAAAAGTCCGATTTCTTCAAAAAGCCAAAAAAGAAGATTTTTAAACAAACATTTTTTTTGACCGATCGTTCCTATGGGAGCTATATGATATAGTCAGCCGATTTCAATAAAATTTGACACAGTGCTTAAATACATTAAAACAGATATGAATGCCAAATTTATTTCAAATATCTTTACAAACAAACAAAACACATCGAATTTTTGTATAAAAACGTGTTTTTGGACCGATTGGTCCTATAGGAGCTATATGATCTAGTCAAACGATTTGGATCAAATTTGTACAGTGCTTAGGAACTATAAAACTACTCACGAATGTCAAATTTAGTCCCAATATCTTAACAAACAAACGAAACACAGCAAATTTTGTTAAAAAATCGATTTTTTGGAAGATCGGACCTATGGGAGCTATATGATAGAGTCAACCGATTTTGTTCAAATTTGGCACATTGCTTAAATAGTCTAAAAAATTTCAAACGCCAAATCTGGTTAGGATATCTTTATTAAACAACGAAATATAGCGAATTTTTCTTTAAAAAAGTTATTTTGGCCGATCAGTCCTACGAGAGCTATATGATATAGTCAACCGATTTCGATCAAATTTGGTACAGTGATTGGGAACTATAAAAAACTTTCGAATACCAAATTTCGTTACGATATCTTCATAAACAAATAAATTATTCATCTAAAACGCTTTTTTTTGTCGAGGTCGTCTCAAACACCCCCATGGGAGCTATATAATTTATCCCCGATATCAAAAAAATAAAATAAACTTGCCTCCTATGGAATAATATGGGATCTAATGTGAAAGATTTGTAACTCTAGCTTCTACCATCTCTGAGATCTAGGCATTCACACGGACAGACAGACAGACAGACCGACAGACAGACAGACAGACATGGTATATCGACTTCTCTATTCACTGATCATATATTGGTAACTTTGGAGTGTTCTCAAGCATCTCCTTCTATATGTTACATACATTTTCAGTTGCACAAACTTAATATACCCTTGGACCATACGGTAAGAAAGTATAAAAAGCTTAATAATACTAAATTGTTAAATACTAAGATTAAGTTCGTAAATTCTATGAATTTAGCATTCAGCCATTTTATGCTTGTATATTTACATTACTTCATACAATTCAACCAAATTTCTTTTTGGCCTAATTATTTTAAATGTAATTTAATTTCTAAATTCTTTATAAATTGGCTGCATTAGGCACCAAAAAGCATTATAACAAATGGCAACTCAAATGTATAGATTTAAAAAATGTATAGCATACATTTTTAGGCTGCTTGATAAAGTGTATAATGTAACATTTTTCGATCCTAAGACACTCCAACGTTAGTCAGAGAAAACCTTTATTAATTTTAGTTTATTTTTGCAAAGCTATATTATCGATTTGTAATCGTATTCAAAGTGTTATCTGGCTTAATCCGAAGGTCACTCTAATTCCCAAGAAATATATAATTTAGAAGCTTAAATTTTGTTTACTTATTTCTGCGCCTTTTTCAGTTGAACTTATTCATTCTCCCTTATTTTCTATTTTTATTTTTCAATCTTCTTATCGCAATTTTCCAATTTCGCTCTCAAATCAATAAGTATTTCTGTTTTTTTTTTTTTATTAAGCGCCGTAATTTCTATTTTTTGCTCGCCCTTTTTATTTTTTCTTGTTATCGACCTTTACAAAATTTGTAATTTCCCGCAATTTGTATTTTTTTTTGGTGCTTTATATTTTCCGGCATGCCTCAACACTTCTGTAGTCCTTTAAATTGCTCTTGTTAGTGGGTTTGAAGCCAATTAGCATGCAATTTGCTTGACTTATGCGCAAGGCGTGCGTTTCTCCATTTTGTTTTTTGATTTTCCTGTTATTGTGGTCTGATAGAGAGAAAGCTTTTAGCCGTGAATCCTTTTAAGCTTCATGCGCACTTCCGCCATCGATTTGTGTTTTTCGACTTGAGTAGAAAAAAAAACGCCTTTTCAGTTGGCAGTTGCTCCGCTTAGCCGTAGCCTTAGGTCCCGCCGTAGTCAACCTTGTAACCGTAACATAAATATTGTGAAAAAAAACAATGGCAAGTTGCTCTGTTGGCAGAGCGGAAAAAAGCAGCACAATCGAGCACACACAAACAAATATACCAAGTAGACGCAAACAGACCGACGCTTATATATAGACTCGTATATAATGTGCATTTAAATGTGCGTACATGTGTATATAAGTCTATATGGCATAGAAGTCATTCAACCGCAAAAGTTTTGGCAACACACAGCGCCTCCAAAAGCGGAATTAGAAACAACAATGGCAAGACTTGTATAAATAAAAATAATAAAAAAAAATGGCGACTAGAATTTGGAAGTGCCACGACTAAGGAATACGCTTTTGATGATTAGGGAAAAAATTTAATTTTTTGAGAATTTTTTGCTAAATCTATAGTACAGCTGCCTTAAATAAATAATACATTATTATTAAATTACATTTAATACAGTGCTGCCCTACAAAAAATTATTTGTGTGTTTTGTGTGAATGTATTTATTATGTGTGTGCAGGTGTGTGTAAGTGACGTCAACACTAAGCATTAGCGCCCACGGAACCTGCACCAGGTGCAGTCACATTAATTGCGGTTGGCTGACAGCTCAGCCAAAAAGTCGGCTACAAAAAATCCAAACACACACATACACTTGCACTTATAAAAAAGAATAGAAATAAAACACACACACACATACTTTGTATGAAACACAAAGCAGAATATTATAGCAGCCATTTTAAAAGATTGCACAAATGTAAACACAAACAAACAAAAAAAAACGCATGCATACAAATGTAGCTCATATTCACACATACTTTCATATACGCACACACACACAGACACACACACACACAAAATTTGCAGCCTTCTAAGTGCAACGCAGCAATAAAATAAATTGCAGCCAAAAAAAAAAGGAGGAATAAAATAAAAAATATAATATAGAAATAGTTGCATAAAAAAGTAAGGCAAACGCCTCACCGCAGCTCATATGCATTTTGTGTATGAAGCTTTTAAAAGTTACTTTTATGCACTGAGAAAAATTATGTACTAAGTTGACTTGGGTTTTAAATAAGGCGAACTTAGTATGTCGGGTTACTTAAGCTGGATCTTGTTGATTTTAATAGACTTTAAGGCTTGCATTTTTTTATTCGAATTATTCATTTATTTATTTTTAATTATTTATTTTTTTATAATAATTATTTATTTTTTTAATTATTTATTTTTTTAATTTTTTATTTTTATTTATTTATTTTTATTAATTTATTTGCTTCACTAAAAACAGTATTTGAAGTTTTTATTCGTTTGAAGAGATACATTTTTAAAGCAGTAAGTTCAAAATAAGCTCTTTGTTTAATTAGAGTTTAAAAAATTAATTATTTGCACAATTTCTATAGGATGTACTTTGGAACTAGCTTCGAGTAACCACTCATCACTAAAAATCTTTAGTCATAGTCCTAGTTGTGACCTTTATCTATCCTAGAACTAGTCACCATAATCTAATTTTGTACTTTATTTTCAATTTATTGTTAGCTATTTATAGTAATATTGTTAATTATAGATATATTTTTTTGTAATATAATTAAAATATATATTACAAACGCCAATGAAGCAGCCAAATTTTCTAAAAATTTTGTATTTACAAATTTTAAAAAATATGAAAAATTTGATCACTCTTTTTAAATCAAATTGAAATATTTGTTGATTATAGTAAATACTAATAATATCTACGTATATAAATTAAAAATTTTCTTTTTTCTTTTTAATCAATAAATAGTTCAAAGATAATTATTTTTATTTAACCCGACTGGCATTGTCCTTCCTGTTTATCTGCTATTTGTTGGCTTAGGAATTTTCTTTTATATTCAAAATTTCGAATACTTTATCCTAAGAGATATTGAAATTGATTTTGACATTTCATTTAAAAATAATTTAAAAAAAAATTAATTAATTAAAAAAAAATTAATTAATATTAAATAATTAAAAAAAAAAAATTAATATTAATTAATTTTAAGACCACTTTTCCTTGAATATAGAAGTTCCTTAACTCAAAAATTTGTCAATATGTTTCTTTATTATTGAATATTTCAATATTAATAGAAATCTGTTAATCCCTTCTCGAGATCACATTAAAGATCAATCAAATCAAAATTTTTTTTAATATATTTCTGTGATACCCTTCTTGAGATAACTTTAAAAAAATCAAACAAAATATTTTAGAAAAAAATAAATGTTCCCAAAGCTTTCGTAAGGAATCAAAATCTCTTTATCCCTTTTCAAGATCAGTTTAAAAAAATCAAACAAAATTTCCCAAAGTTTTCATAAGGCATAGTAATCTGTTTGTGCCTTCTCGAAATCACTTTAAAAAAATCAAACAAAATATATTGGAAACAAATTAATTTATATTTTATAAATTTATCCAAAGCTTTTGTAAGGAAGACAAATCTAGCAAATCAAAAATGATAACATTTTTCCAAAGCTTTCGTAAGAAATCGAAATCTCTTCTCAAGATCACTTTAAAAAACAAAAAAAAAGATATATATTAGAAAAAAATAATTTTTCCCAAAACTGTTATAAAAATGAAGACAAATCTAACAAATCAAACATGATAAAAATTAATTAAGCCATTCTTGAGTTTAAATGTATGACTGACACATCTTTTTTATGTATATAGAGAAGATTATAATTTCTGTTTATAATAAAATGAGAAAATGCTTAAATTTGACTTTACTATATTAACTATTTATTTTCAACTATTTGACTAATATTTAAATTCTCATTTTTTCTTTCCAGGTAAGCAAATCTTTAATCTAGTTCTGGATTGGGTAGTAAAGTTAAGTAAGTCGGATCTTGTCTCTACTTTTCTGTTTTTTTTTTAATTAGTAAGTGTCTTATATTTAGATCCCAGTTGGAGTAATGGGCCTAAAGGGCCTTTCTTCTACTTTGAAAAAAAATGCGTAATACTCTAAAATTGTAGGCATTAATTATTTTAAGCTCTTCAATTTCGTAACTGGAAGTCAGATGCTTATCGTGTCTTCAAATCTTAAACTTCTTATAGCTCCAAACTTTAATTTCTTCGAACAATGTTATTTTTATTATTTTGTTTTATTTTTTGCCATTTTTTTTTTAAATTTAATGTAATTGTCAAAATGTATTATTTATCTGTTTTTGCAGTGTACTTACAAACACACACAAAAAAGCCACAGCTGGTTTTGGCTTGTGGTTATTATTGTTGTTTTTCTTGTTGTTGTTGTTGCTGTAGTAACTATTTATTTATTTATTTTTGGTTGCTTCTGTTGCTTGCGCTTAATATAAATAAACGAATGTAATGCGAAGCAAGCCTGAAAATAGTTATTGTGCCGCTGTCTGCAGTTCTTCTTATACCCTCCACTCAGAGCATAAGGAGTATATTAGGTTGATACAGCAAAATGTTATGTGAAAAGCGTTGAAAGCAACGGAACGTTTTCTAAAGAAATCTTTTCTAGAAAAAAGTTTCCTTTTAATGGAAACTAATGGGACATGTTTTTTGTAGGTCCTAGAAGCTTACTCAAAAGAGGTTTCCGAAAATCTGAGATAGTTTCATTTTGTCACGGTCTGTATCTTATGCCGATGAAACATGTTTTTCGTAGGTCCTAGAAGCTTATTCAAAATATGTTTCCGAAAATCTAAAACAGTTTAATTTTTTCAAGGTCTGCCTCTCATGCCTTTTTTTGATGGCCAGTAAAAACTTGTAGCTTAAGCCAAACATTTCTGAATTAAAATTTTTAAAAACGTTTTGATTTTCGTCTATATTTCAAATTGCATAGAGCTGTAAGTTTTTTGTACAAAAATATATTATTTGGAAAAGCTTTTTTACTCAGCAAATCGACACAACAAAGTTTTATTTGTACTGTGATACTTTTTTATCTACAATTTATTGTAGAGGGCATTAGGAAGATTAAAAAAATTTTTTTTTCTTTAATGTTTGGTGTCTTCTAACAACAGTTTATGGAATTTTAAAGAAAACTAAGTTTGAGATTACGAATATAATTTATTTAAATAAGTATTAAATATTATATGTGGAAATACTCTAGCTGAGCTAGAAGTCTAGAAAAAATGTTTATATAATTAAATTTAATCTTTTTAGATAAATATTACGAAATAAATGTGGAGTTAAATTTTCGTTAAATAAAAATTTCAAACAAAATGTACTGCCTTTTTAAGTGAGTTATTAAATCAAAATGAATATATATAATGTTATTAGAGTCTTAAGCGGCTTGGAAAAAATTACAAAAATCCCATGAAATTGTGGGATTTATATTTAGGACTTATTCTATGACTAAAGCAGGTATTCAATAATTAATCATTAATATACGTAAACTTGGAATATGTAAATCTTTTCTTAGAATTGTTGTGAGAATGGTTGATCTTGTCTGAAACGAATTCAATTTTTGTGATTCATATAAATAATATAATTTTATAAGAAGCCAGTTTTTGAGAAAAATCGACAAAATAATTTTTCGATTAAGGTCAGCAACAAAAATATATTTTAATCATACGATTCCTTACAAAAATGAAATTTCTAAAAAAAAATTTAAATCATATGATACCCTACAAAAATGATTTATGCTGATTTATTTATTGCATACCTAACTTATATTTGTATAGAGCTCGAAAAGTGGGAATAGCTTTTCAGAATTGGGTACAATTTAGGAAATTATTAAAACTTAAAAAAAATGATTTTAAAAAAAATTTATTAAAAATTAATTAAATTCCTTACAAAAATTAAATTTCTTAAAATAATTTTTTGATAAAAATGTAAAAATTATTTTTTGATAAAAGGTCATCGAAATATTCTTTTTCCGGATTTTAAGTCATACGATTTCCTACAAAAATGATTCAAGCTGATTTTTTCTACACAATTTTTAGATACAGTTAACAAAATGATCAAGACTAGCTAAAAACATGGTTCCCAACTTACCAATAAATTTGGCGTTGCTGATTTCACGGTTTTCCAAAAAGATATGAAAAAAAAAAATTAACGCAGCAGTGGATTTCAAATGCTTTGGTACTTTGTACTTTCTAGGGATCCTTATCAGGGAGGCCTAAAATCAAACATTTCCAAATAGAAAGTTCCAAATTTGAATTGAAAAAAAAAAAATTATTTTGCAGAGTATTTCAAAGTCGCTATTCGATTACCACTTCTCTCTCTCGCTCTCTTTATACGTGTATGCGTGTGCATCCTTGAGGCAAGCTGCCTGATGCTGTTGCTTTTGTCATCTTTGTTGTTGTTGCTGTTGTCGGCAATGCGTTCACTTGGCTTACTTTTTGGCCAAATGGAATTGCTTTGGGCTAGAAGACGTTCTGTTGCGGCAAGCCAAGGCATTTTTTGCCAACGTTATCTTTGTTAACTTAAGAAGTGCAATGTTTGTGCCTCAGCCCTGGCCAAAAGCAACCCAATCTGCCGCCCAGCCACGCCTCTGCGTGCCACAAGGGCTCAAGTTAAGCCAGATGTGTGTCAGTCAAACATACTGTGCCACATTTGTGGCGCAAGGACATTTGCGGCTTGCGGCCTTTTTGGCTTCACACTGGCAACACTACAGCTGGCTTATACGCTCTCCGCTCCGCTGTCCGCTTTCTTCGCTCACACTATCTGCTTTATATGGTAAAACAATGTTAATACATAAGTTACTAAAAAATTGACAGAATCTATGAAGTATATATGTAAATCCTATGCAGACAGAACATAAATGTTCTGTAGTTCTAAGATGAGTCTTGTTGTTTTTAAAGCATAAAAGTTGTCTTTCTTTATGGTCTTGGTCAGGAGCGTATTGAGGAGGAACGGGTTTGGGGGTCGAAACCTCCTAAAAATATTTGAGTTGATAATCAATTTTTGAATATTTTCTGGAGTATTATTTCAATCGTGGTTGATGAAACGGTTTGAAGCTAAGTCTAAGTATAAGAGCTTTATTTGTTATTTTGAAAAGTATACAAACATTTTTAAAAGCTTTATTATATAGGATAAGCCATCTGTCCGTTTTTTTAAATTACATTTTATTTGCATATATTCTAACAAAATTCAAGTTTAAAACTTTTCATGTATGTATGAAAAAAAAACGAACTATGAGTATTTAATAGCCAATGTAACAGCTGGCCCACCCTATACTCAACTATCCTTTCCCAATCATACTAAATAGGAATCCTTTCGTGCCAAATTAGCATTAGAAATTCTAATCCAAGATTTTTTAGAGATTTATTATTAAGGGTGGGCCGTCTGTTCTTTGGTTGTTAATTTAATTTTATTGGCGTATCTTTCTACAAAATTGAAGTTAGAAACTATTCATTTATGTTTAAAAACAAAATCGAATTATGAATCTTTAACAACCAAGCTAACAGGTGGCCCATCCTATACTCAACTAGCCTTTCCCAATCATGCTGAATAGGAAACATTTCGCGCCCAATTTATCGGTTTTACATAGCATTAGAAACTCTAAGCTTAAGATTATTTAGAGATTTATTATAAGGGGTGGGCCATCTGTTGGTTTGGTTGTTAATTTAATTTTATTCGCATATTTTTCTAAAAATTTATGTTAAAAACTATTCATTTATGTATAAAAACAAATACGAATTATGAATCTTTAACAACCAAGCTAACAGGTGGCCCATCCTATACTCAACTAGCCTGTTCCAAACATACCTACTGAATAGGAAACATTTCGCGCCTAAATTATCTGTTTTACATAGCACTAGAAATCCTAAGCTAAGATTTTTTAGAAATTTATTATAAAGGGTGGGACATCTGTTGATTTTATAGCTAATTTAATTTTATTTCCATATATTTCTACAAAATTGAAGTTTGAAATTATTAAGTTATATATAAAACCAAAAACGAATCTTTAATAAACGAAGCAGAAGCTGGCCCACCCTATACCCTACACTATCCCCTCCCAATCATACTAAATTGGACCCATTTGGCTCCCAAATTGTTTATTTTACATAGCTCCAGATATCCCAGAGATTTTTATGTGATCCCCTTTAGAAAAAATCCTGTCTCCACCCCTGTTCATGCTTATCGCTTAGTTAGTTTTTATGTCTGGCCTAGGCCTTGTAATCCTTTGTAAACACAGATACAGTCATTCGCACACACACACGCACACACACACACATTTACATGGCAAATCCTTTCAATTCATTTCAATTTTTCAGTCTTAGTTTGTTTTGGTTTCTTTGCTTTTGCTTTGTTTGAATTTGTTTGCCATTTAGTTAACATGTAAATCTACTAGCAGTTTCCGGTTTCTTACGTTTTCCTTCCTCTTTATCTGTCTTTGTCTCTGCTTCGTTGGTTTTTGTTTTTTTTCCTTTTTTTTATTAACACATTTCCGTTGGAAATTACGCCCAAGCGTTTTCCGGACGCTTTACGGCCTTTTGCACGGCCATACATTTTGTATTTGTATCTAAATAGTTTGGACAAACTTTTTAATTTGTTGATACAATTTTCTATAGACTGATTTTTTTGTGGTTGCTGTTGCTTTGATTTGAGCCAAGTTTATTGGTCCGCATTTCTAAATGATTCATGATTGGGTTGAGCTTAATTTACGTAGCGAATGATTCGTTCCAGGAACTAACCAAAAAGTTCAAGTTATTTATGGTTTGGTTGACAGAGTTTGAGTCCAAAGAAAGTTTTACCACAAAAGTTGATCGCATCTTTATTTGTGATTTCCGAAGTAAGAAATAATATAAATTAATAGTGGAAATTAAAGTAGGAAAACTGGTAGGAAGTAGTGGGAATACTTCTTTTGGAGGTGGCTTAAGGGATTTGGTTTGACTATGATTGTTTTTTCTTTATTTTTGGTCCAATATATTTTGCAATAAACTTTGAAGTAAGACTCATATGAGAGATATTTGGTTCACAATGGTTAAATAGATTGACTTAAATTTTTTGCATTTAAATACTCAAGCGGAAATAAAAAAATATAATTTTTAACACTTTTTTGAAGAAGAAACTTTTCAAGCGAAACAGTGAAAGTGGACCAATAAAAGCGAAGCAATTTGGATTTAGGAATAGTAAGAACAGCATCTAAAATGGTTTAGCTAGATAAGGTACTGAACACTGTCCCCCGCGATTTTCAAATTTTTATCCAAGGATATAAAAAAAAAATTATTTTTAAATACTCATTGAAGAAAGTTTATTCTTCATTGCGAAATAGTGAAAGTGGAACAATGATATGGATTGGATATGAGAATGCTAAGTACATCAAACTGAAGAGGTTTAGCTAAATAAGTTACAGGAAACTGACCGCCGCCATTTTAAAATTTTAGTTTTTGCAACGTTTCGTCGCTAGCGGCGCCACTGTGCAACAATTTTCCCTTATCGTCCAGCCTTTGACCTTCCAAGTTCACACAACAAAAATTTGCAAATATTTTTATTATATTTTTCCCAGATAAGAATTTTTGTTAATTACTAAAACTTTGCCCATGTTATGCCGGCCGCTGTCAAGGCCAAAGACATAAGTTCATTTCATACTTTAATTTTATTTAATTTTCATTCCACACAAAGGTGGCAACTCTAGCCCCTACACAAAAAAACGACTAAATGGTATTTTCCATATATAAAATAGTTAATTAAACCAAAAAATTTCGCAATCAAAAGTTTTTGCTATTCGCAACGCTTTTGTTCTGGTTTTGGCCCTGTCAGTTGTCCCTGTCAAAGTATTTACCTTATACCATTTATTTATTGATGTGGGCCAAAAGCATGTAACCACAAATTAATTGCCTGGGCTATAAGGTATAGGCCATTATCAAACATGTACACAGATATATAAATAAAACGTTAAATGTACCAAAAAGTTGTGCAAAAACTTTGCCGGCCGGATTGATTGATGCCACTCTTGGCCTGACCAGGTGTGTTGGTCCAAAGGACCAAATTGTGGGTCGTAAAAGTTTTTGGACACGGTTTTGAAAGTAATTTACTCGTTTTTCTTGATAACTATCCATGTACATAAGACTGGTTATATATTTTGTGAAAGTACTTTAGTAGTTACAAGTTGAAGTTTAAACAAAAAATTGGCTAAAAGTTTGAAAGCAAAAACTGCCAATTCGAGTAGTGTTGAAAAATGTCAAAGAAATTTTTTTATGGCTGCTCTAGTTATACCCTGTACCGTATGGTCCAAGGGTATATTAAGTTTGTGCAAGCCGAAAATGTATGTAACATATAGAAGGAGACGTCGGAGACACCCCAAAGTTACCTAAAATATGATCAGGGTGAATAGAGAAGCCGATATGCCCATGTCCGTCTGTCCGTCCGTCCGTGTGAACGCCTAGATCTCAGAGATGGTAAGAGCTAGAGTTGCCAAACTTTCACATTAGATCCCATATTATTCCATAGGAGGCAAGTTTATTTTATTTTTTTGATATCGGGGATAAATTATATAGCTCCCATGGGGGTGTTTGAGACGACCTCGACAAAAAAAAAGCGTTTTAGATGAATAATTCGTTTGTTTATGAAGATATCGTAACGAAATTTGGCATTCGAAAGTTTTTATAGTTCCCAATCACTGTACCAAATTTGATCGAAATCGGTTGACTATATCATATAGCTCCCATAGGACCGAACGGCCAAAATAACTTTTTTAAAGAAAAATTCGCTATATTTCGTTTTTTGAATAAAGATATCGTAACCAGTTTTGGCGTTTGGAAATTTTTTAGACCAATTTAAGCAATGTGCCAAATTTGAACAAAATCGGTTGACTATATCATATAGCTCCCATAGGTCCGATCTTCCAAAAATCGATTTTTTAACAAAATTTGTTGTGTTTCGTTTGTTTGTTAAGATATTGGGACCAAATTTGGCATTCGTGAGTATTTTATAGTTCCTAAGCACTGTACTAAATTTAATCCAAATCGTTTGACTAGATCATATAGCTCCCATAGGACCCATCGGTCCAAAAACACGTTTTTTATACAAAATTCGATGTGTTTTGTTTGTTTGTAAAGATATTTGAAATAAATTTGGCATTCATATCTTTTTTAAGGTATTTAAGCACTGTGTCAAATTTTATTGAAATCAGTTGACTATATCATATAGCTCCCATAGGAACGATCGGTCAAAAAAAAAAGTTTGCTTAAAAATTCTTCGTTTTTGGTTTTTTGTGAAGAAATCGGACTTTATTACAAGCTAGTGGTACAGGGTATCCTAAAGTCGTCCGCGCCCGACTTTACGTCCGCCATTTTTATTTACCAAAAGGTAAGGAAAGGTTTTTAGCTTTAAAATTTGAAGCCAGCAACGGCTACTTCCAAATCGTTCCGCTTCGTTTCAGTGCTTTTTATACCCTGTACCTATAGGTACAAAAGATTTGTGCAATCTTTGTAACGGTCAGAAGCAGGCGCGGCAAACCCCAAGTCCTTTATACCAAAATGCTTATCATAACCTAGGGTCCGTCCGTCTGTGTGAACGCCTAGATCTCGGAGCTAGGTACACCAAACTTTACCAGCTGGTGCGCATATTTCCTCAGAAGATGAAGTTTGTTGAAACATGTTTTCTGGAAATTTATTTAACATAGAGAATGAAATGTTGTCTATCGGTCTAAAAAACGTGATCTTAGAGGTAATATGAGCCCAAAACTTGAAACTTTAACTTTTATCACTTCGTTCTTTGAGTCTTACTCTCTGATTTGAAAAATTTTGGGTGATTCATTAAGACCTTTGTTTTTTAATGATTTGGCAAATGCAAATTTCAAAGGAATGATGGAATCTTTATTTATGATTTCGAAAGGATATTTTATGGCATTTATTTTTTAAAAATATTCTCGTTCAAATGTTGGCCGCAACTGCGTTTTAAATGGTCCATCCTGAAGGTCCAATTTTCCATGACTCGTTCAAGCATTTCCACTCGTATTTGGCCAATAACACGAGTGTTGTTGGCTTCCAAGGCCTCAATCGTTGCTAGTTTGTCCACGTAAACTTTTGACTTTACGTAACCCCAAAGAAAAAAGTCGAGCGGTGTGATATCGCACGATCTTGGCGGCCAAGGTACGGGTCCCGTGCGTGAAATTAATCGCTCACCAAATTGACCTCGCAATAGAGCCAATTGGCAATGTGGACCGGACCGCCATTCTGTTGGAACCAAATGTCGTCGAGATCACGGGCAACAATTTCAGGCAGCAAAAAGTGCTTTAACATGGTCTGATAGCGTGCGCCATTGATAGTAACGTTCGTACCTTGCTCATTTTTAAAAAAATACGGACCAATGATTTCACCTGCCCAAAGACCGCACCAAACCGTTGTTTTTCTTGGATGTAATGGCAGCTGGTGAACCTCTTCGGGTTGATCTTCTCCCCAAATACGGCAATTTTACTTATTCACGAAGCCGTGGAGCCAAAAGTGGGCCTCATCACTGAACAATATATTGGTCGAAAACAACGGATCTTCATCGATCTTTCCAAGAGCCCATTCACTAAAACGGCGACGTGCAAGAAGGTCATTCGGCTTCAATTCTTGCCTGAGTTGAATTTTGTATGCTTTCAAGCCGAGATCCAAATGTAAAATGCGCCAGGTGGTTGAATACGACAGGCCACGTTGTTGCGATCGGCGTCGAATCGATTCCTCGCGGTCATCGTGAACACTGTCAGCTACCGCCGCTATATTCTCTTCACTACGTGCTGGATGTGGTCGATTTGGTCGTGTATCATCAAACAATGAATACTGGGTCTCAAATTTGGTGATGGTGTTACGAATTGTGGGTTCGGTGGGTTGATTATGGTGACCATAAGTCGATATCAGCGCGCGAAAAACATTCTTTGCAGAACGCTGATTTTCGTAGTACAATTGTACAATTTGTAAACGTTGTTCGGGTGTAAGTCTTTGCATGATGATTTGCCTATGAATACTGAACAACTTTGCCTTTGACAGCTGTCTTGCAAAACGCGTGATCCACACGAAAATCCCTATTGAAAAAAAAGGTCTCAATGAATCACCCTTTGTCAATCTGTTGTCTAGCGGTCTATACAACGTGATCTTGGAGATAATATGAGCCCAAGACTTTAACTTTTATCAGCTCGTTTTTTGTGTCTTACTCTCTGATTTGAAAAATAAATATTTCTTAAAGTTACACATTAAATTTGTTGCCAACAAAATCTCACTTAAACTTAAGCAACAAAAAGTCTCTCGTTTAATCCGCATTTAACCTTAGTAAAAATATATATTTGATATAAAATATAATATTTTATGCGCTTAAACGGAAACTAACTTCAACTTTATGCCATGTTTGTTAGTTTATGGCCCAGACACATTTGACTGTTGACTTATGTCAGTGCCAGACTGGAAAAGTGTTGATGACGCAGCAAGCAGCTTTTGTTTGGCCTAAGGCTGCCAACAACAACAACAAGTACATATAGTATATAACATCATTGGCGATTTATTTATGAAATTTTTATGCATAGAATATAACATAAAATATATACATATAATATATACATACTATATAGAACGGAAACTTTTTATGACACATTTGAATTTTTGGTTCGGAACACCAAGCTGCAACCCTTGGCTTAGCCACTTCGCTTTGCTGCGGAATTTTTAGTTTATTCCATATCAGAGGGACGTGGCTGACCAGGCGCCGGGTTTTGGCTTTTTTGGTCATGGAAATTGCTGTGGCAGCGCTCGGATTTGTTGCAACATTTTGGCAAACGCGCCACAGTCATAACAACAAAAGCTGACTTTTTTCAAAAGCCAACTTTGGGTTTTGTATCTGTATATGTATAGAATGTACTAACGCCATGTTGCGACAGTTGTTGCAACTTACACACACACATACTCGTACATCGTGGGAAATAAAAGCGCCCTGATGCATGATGGCTTAAATAGATTAGCAGTGCCTTTTAGCAACTGTTAAACTGTTGCACAACCAAACTTTGTGGCTAAAATACCCCAAAATTTAACTAGCAGCTAGAAGCAAACTCTTCTGGGTTTTATTTACCTCAAGTTGGACTGAGACTGAGCACAGTTCACACGGCGTCAAATGAATCAACATCAAACAAATTGTAAGATATATCCGAGTGCATTGAACCTGCAAACAAATCAGCATTGAACCATATACCATATACATCAAAGCAATCAATGGACTGCGAGTTCGATATGCCCCAGGGAATTAGCGGCGGAGGGGGAGAGGCACACAAAGGACGCAGCATATAAAAAGAAAATGGCAAATGTAGCATACGATTTGACTAAATCTATCAAAGACGCAGGAACATTTGTGGTATGTGAACGCTGCGTGGATGAGTAGGTGAAAAAACAATGCTTCAGAGAGTTGAGAGCATTGGGTTTGCCAAATAAGGGATACCCTTATTTTAGATGGAGGGCATGTAGCAAATTAGCAGTATGGAGGTAAATGCCCTTCTCAAGGGAAGTACGGGCGCAAACCTATTCATTTTTTCAAATAGTCAAGCTGCTATTAGGGCATTGTCATCTCCTACAGGATGGTTAAAGAATGCCATAACTACCTCCAAAACCCTAATGTCCGCCCGGAACAAAGTCGTGCTATGTTGGGTGCCTGGACACTCGGGAGTGGATGATAACACGATCGCTGACGATCTACCACGACAGGGTGCCTCCAACCTAACTACATCTCCTGCGCCGTTTTGTGGTATTGGTTGATCCACGATCAAAACCATGATAAACAAATGGGCCGCAGGAGAACATAGAAGATACTGGTTCTCCCTTCCGGGCTTCGTCAAGCAAAAGTACTTGTCAAACCTCTGCATGCGATCAAGACAAAAAGTCTTGGCAGAGCGGACCTAAAGCTTCTGGTAGCTTACCTATCTGGCCACCACACTGTTAGATATCATCTACAGAAAATTGGCCTATCGGACTCTTCAGAGTGCAGACTCTGTCTAGAAGACGATGAAACCACCAGACATATTCTCTGTGACTGCCCAGCGCTGGTATGGGACCAGAGCCTGTCACATAGGAAAGGAACGGATTAGTCTCTTCCATCTCAGGTCAATACCAACACAAGACCTACTGCTCTTCATGAGGAAAGCGGAAAGTCTTTTGTTTTAACATTAGGGTATGGTATGTGGCCTTCGGTGGCGTAAGTGGTAGTGTACTTGCCTCTAAAACCGAAGGTCGGTGGTTCGATTCCCCGCAGTAGCACTGGTGTATTTGCCAAGCACTGGCATCGCTAGCTCCAAGACGTTATTTTTGCCTTGAAAGTCTCTTTTAATTAAAGAAACCGCCGTTCGGATTCGGCTATAAACTGTAGGTCCCTGTTCTGTTCGACCAGTTTTTAATAGAGACCCCCTATGCCCCACTTCCAAGGGGTCTAACAGGGAATTATTTTTTATTTTTTAATGGTACAAAACAGGGAATTATTTTTTAATGGTACAAAAGACATTTTGGTCGCAGTGCCTCACCTCTCCGTGAGGTACCCCTTTTAGAAAAAAAGTGCTTAGAAACGTACTCGGTATTGCCGAAATATATTGCTAAGAGTGGCGGATCCACGGACATGATTTTCGGGCTAGCACCCCTCTCCAAAGGTTGGAAAAATGTGTTGTCAGTCTTTTGCGAGCTCTTATTTATGAATATAGACTTCCTATTGACGAACCTTCCCTTAGACCCCATCCTGGATCTGCAGCTGATTGCTAATATTATATATTAAGAGAAACATTGAAGACTCTCAGAATTACTAGAACCTTTGCAATGTGTCTGGGTAATATTAGTAATATATTGCTATAGCTTCACTAGAATGAGATACTTTGAAGACTCTAAGAATTTTTTTGATCCTTGCACATCACTAAAGTCTACTTCCATATTGAAGGTGATTGCCATTTTCCTGGATTTCTCCAGCATATCGCTTCAGATAACGTGTCTCGGAACTATTGCCTAGGCACACCCAACGAGAGGCTACAATGCTACTTAAATCCGACCCTTTCCATGTTTCATTTATTGTTCTTTCCTGGCTCGATTCTGAGTGGCAGAAAACAGTGCGTCTATAACATATTCTAAATATTTTAATTTATAAGTTTCGGACAATGTGAATTCCCAAACCCAATGCATAAATCCGACCCATTCCACATTCCCTTTTATTTTTTTATTTTTCAAACATTTCCGGACTCTTGGGATCTTTTGGTTATTGAACGAGATTCGATAGATGTTAGCCAAAAGTTATGCTTCAGCCAAGGACATTTATCTTAACTCCAATTTTATTAATTTTCAAACAAACTCAATAGATCCAACCAAACGCTTACATAATATTTAAAGTGTATATTCAAATAGATACTTGACGATATGCGGCAATCTGTTGGCCAAGTTGGCAGCCAAAGTAAATGCTCAGCCATTTATAAGCCATAAATACACTGAAAAACGAGCCATTTTATAAAGGACCATTATCGTTTGAGTGTGTTTGTGCATGTGTGTGTGTTTGCGACTTACGAGTGGATTTTGACTCTCAGCAAAGCTGCCAACAACAAATTATCTGTGGCACCACCTAGTGGATAGTACTACAAGTAGCAAAAATTTGGCTGGCTGACTGACCGACCAAATGACCCAACGCTTGCAAAGGCCCCACAACTCAAATGAGCCACAAACATTGGCCTTAAACCGTTTGCTGACCAGGCCCAGACCAAGCCAGTTGCTGCGCAAACAATGCAACCCGCCCCCTCCCTTTGGCTGACTGGTGAAGTATTTTGAGTGGATTTTTGTGCTTACAAAGGATACGGCCAGCAAAGGCTAACCAACACCTCATCAGTCAGTGGATAGCCAAATGGAAGTTGGCAGGCAAATAGAAGCCAAGTGGTGGCTTGGGGCGGCCTTCGTTCTCAGGGCCAAGGGATTAACGTGCCGGCTTGTTGGCCAAAAACTCGATTTCGTTGCCTTAATTAAACAGATATTTTGGTGCCCCAAATCAACGGCACGCACAAGAATTATGGCACAAAAAGGCAATACAAAAGGTTAAAGGCAAATGCCAGCCATGCAGTTTTCAAATACTTTTTGTGGTTCCAAAGCTGGGTCTACAAATTTGACACCGGATATGGCTCAAACCCCCGAGCAATCCTTTGTCTTACAACTTTTTTCTGGCCAAATAAACGCATACTTTTTGCTGTTTGTTGCTTAGTCATTTGCCACCTGCCATAGTTTTTATGACTTGACGACGCGACATTCTCACCATCAACACCAACAAAGCCACAAAGGAGTAATCACAGACACGTGTCTCGGCAGGACACCATGTTGGCGTCTCTACTCTCTACATTTTTGCCATATTTCGTGGGTCAAGTGTAAAGTTGAGCAAAAA
Source organism: Chymomyza amoena (assembly GCA_037043745.1). NCBI lineage: Eukaryota > Metazoa > Arthropoda > Insecta > Diptera > Drosophilidae > Chymomyza > Chymomyza amoena. Next base: position 57,872 of record JBAMAX010001550.1, read on the forward strand.
CGCTTAACCAACGCACACAGACAAACAGGATGTATGTCCTGCGTCAGTCCCTTGATGCAAGGAATTCTCTTGGCAGCACGTGCTACACATCCTGACAACAACAAAAGCAAGTCCAAGGCAAGCATTCACAAATATTGCCATTACATGGCATAAAAATATTATGAGCGAATAGCGTCAGAGACGATAGGGAGAGACGGAGGGACAGAGGGAGAGTGACGCAGGAAGCGTGCGCTCTTAAGCAGCGCTCATGCTGGGTTCACACTGCGCCAAACAGCGAAAAATTTTTGTTCACAGTGGTGCAGTTCAATATGAACTCATGTATGAAATATTGTAGTAATTTATTTATTCAAAGGGGTTCAACAAAGGTTAGTTAGATAATCGAAGTAAAATTGATACTAGAAAAGAACTTTAGAACAGTGATAAAGATAGAACAGTGAAAAAATATGTATTAAAATATTTTTAACGATAAATAAAGTAATGAATAGCTTTTTAGTGTAAACACAAGAATCCGTGACATTACTATTTTACAGGTATATGGTTGATAGGGGAATTAAATGGGAACATTTTTATTCTTGTGCGGAACCGACAATAAAAAAAGATAAAATAAAATAAAATAAAATACAATAATAAAATAAAATACAATAATAAAATAAAATACAATAGTAAAATAAAATCAAATAAAGATACAAATAGAAAAAAATAATAATAAATTTAAATTTTTATAAATAATCAAAAAATGTTTAAAGCATGTTATTATTTACGTGATTTATTTTCTTATTTTATTCGATTTAAAAATTATATTACTTTAATTTTCCATATACTAAACAAACGTAAAAATTAAATCTCAAAAATAAAAAAATTACCGTAAATTTTTTATATATCAAATCTATTAGGGAGATATAGTTTACGACTTATTTGTAATAGATTTTCATAAAGCCACTCTTTATAAGGATTTTTTTGTGTATCCATTTAAACCATAAGTGCCACATTTAAGGCTTTGTACCAATTTTAAAATATCTAGACGAATTTGCTTTACCTGTCGGAGTCAATATTTCAATATTGAAAGAATACACGAGATATGGTTGAAGTATTGCAAAATAAAAATGCAATTTCAAGGACTTCTAGAAGCATATGAAGTATATTCCTGATTGATTCAAATATAGGTTGATTAGAAAAAGATTTCTGATAATACGAGAATAATATGAAACTCAATTTAATGTGCTATGTTCCGCGAATCTATTTAAAAAATCAAAGATGATCTTAAGCATAAGAATTTGTTGAGTATTATTGGAACTTTTCAGAAACTAGCACAGTTCCTTTTGCTACCCAAGCAAAAAAAATGCTCAATAGTATTCTACATTCAATCCAACAAAAGAGTATTGGGTAAAGGTCACGAAGTTCTTAGTTTATATTTGGCAAAAATTATCTTTTTTGAAAAAATCAAATGGTAAAGGAACCCTGCTGGAAAACTCCTCTATTATATCATATTTTATACCCTTTCAAAGCTAAGTATAAATATAATGAAACAATTAAGGAAAAACACATCTATTTATTTAATGGGATTTTCAATACCCTATTTTTTTTCGATAGTCTTGTTGCTTGCACTCTTTTCTTAAATATAAGATTTAGTATTATATACTTAGGCTAATGCAAAAAAATAAATAAATAATTTTTTCTCAATTCACAACCTGATATTTGGACAAAAGTTTTTTAACTTGCTTTTCTTAGCTGCAAAATGACAATTTGAATTCATAACATTAAAAATATTCCTCTTTCAGCTGAAAAGATTTTATAATATAATTCTGTAATTTTTAATGGCTAGCTTTAAAAAAACTTATAACGTGATAAAACACAATTTTCAATAACTTTTTCCGACGGCTCATGGCAAACTTTTGGCAGTGTGAACCCAGCATAATGCTTATTTAGTGTGAACCCACCATAGTGCTGACTAAATGATGTCAAGTCAACACAAAAAAAAAAGTAAAACTTTTTTCTTAAGTTGGTGTCAACTGCAACTTTGGACGCCACCTTCAACATTACCAACTGCCTGTCGCCATATTCCCCAGTTTGTCAAGAGGCTTCTCTGCTCTCTTGACTGCATTACGCGATGACGTCGTTGGTTGTCCTTGCCGACGCCGCTTAACTGCTGAGTGGGCAACACCAACTGCCAAATGCAGTGAGCGATTAGGAGCTGCAAACCAAAAGAAAACTAAAATAAAATTATATAAATTGTTGCATTACCCGGGGACATGGTTCCAGAATATACCAAGTGAGCAGCTAATGAGCCTGCCACTTGGGGCTAAACAAGCAACTTTAATAGTCCTGCAGCAATGCGCTCTAGTAAATTTTGTTAATTGATTTATTTTTGATGTCATTAAAAATACTAAAGGGTAATGTGGAAAAATGCTCTCTGGGAATTGAGAGTGACAGAATGTGACGTAGATGATACTTGCGTGCGACAGTGATTTAACGCTTTTTAAACGATAATACGCTGAAGGTGTTGGCAAAGAGCATTGAAGTAGGAAATAAAGTGAGAAATATTTTTTTTTAGTGTAGATGATGTTTTAGTGTTGGTATTTTAAGGATAATAAGCGCTAGGCAACGCACACTTTCGCAGCGATGTAAATAAATTGTTCCATATATCATAACAAATTTTTAGAGTTTCAGGAAGTTAAACAAATGTGCTTGGCATTGAATGCATTTATTTTAAGTTCTATTATAGACATTGGCGCCAACAGATAATAATATTTGGATGAGTCAAAACTTATTTTTTTTTACTTCAATTTTGATCTTTTTCGTTCCCTTTAAGACCCAAATTTATTTAATAAGTAAGCAAAAATTAACACAATTGCTATATAAAATTTCTGGAACCGGCTTGTGGCGAAAATGAAATCCACTTCCAAAGTCTCGTCTAGTCTGACACTTACAAATTAGCACAACATTCAAGTGCTGCTGGCATTTGCGTCAAAAGAGCTTAGTGCTTTATATAGAGGCATTAAAAATAAAGTGAATTAGGCGAGGGCGTAGTCGACAGTGGAATACCCTGTAGTCAGTTTTTGTGAAGGGAGTAACAATATGTCCCAAAAATTTGGTATTTATAAGTTGCTGAGGAAAAGATAAATGGCTGGAGCAGACAGTTATTAGGGGATGAGTGCAAAAAGGTCAACGCTTATTTGTGGATTAGGCTCACAGGGAGTCTACAAATGATGGATCTAGCTTGTTTGTTAATAAAACAGTATTTCTTTTTTTAAGCTGAGCCATCTTTTTAGGGCCGCTTATATAAATGGATTTTAATACCTAATTGTCAATTGAATTAGTATATGGTCTCGGACAGCCAAGCGGCTATTAAGTCCCTAGCTTCGATAGCTTGTCTCTGGAGGAGTTGACTGAGTAGTTTTCAACTTACCTCATATGGATCCCATGACATCGGAGGCAACTGTATTGCGGATGAAATGGCTAAACAAGGAACTACCAGCATCCTCCTTCAGGACCAGTAGGGCTTGGGTATACCAAACCCATGACCACCTGCAGTAAAAGAACTAAGGAGCTTTGCCGTCTGAATAAAGCCCAGTGCTCAGCTATCATCTGTGCTATCACAGGACACACAGTGGAACACTGCCCTGAGCTGGGCAGGAAAAGATTCGGTTTCCTAAGCTTTCGTGATTAATTATCTCAGCTTGGGGAGGAGCTGGAGACAGTGGAACCCTGCCCAGGTCTGGGCAGAAGAAGATTCCTTTTCCTTAAGTCATACTTTCTTGATGAATACTCTCAGCTCTCCGAACAGAGTCCAAAATGCCTCTTGAGGTTTATTTAGGCTGCCGGATGGATATCGCACCTCATATATCGGACCGCTTTAGGGGGAACTGTGGTAAATGGCCCACCGTATCAGTATCACAAAAAAAGATAAATTGGAAAAAAATTGGAAAAAGTTCTAAAATTATCGTATTACTATTATATAATCTTGGGATAATTCATTTTTAAAATCACCCACTGACGGCATAATCCTGATGATGTTTCTATCAACCAAATACCATCTTTCCAAAGTAACTCAACAAATCAAAGGAATTGCTTTTGACAAGAACAGGTTGTTTATCGGTTGTAAGCCGTCAGTTCTCTGAATAAGGAATGAGCTCGGACATGTTTCAACATGGTTTATCTGTTGCCTCTAGCTACTATAGTGATGACGGTTTTCATACAGTAGGACAGGTGAATGGACAGACAGGGATTTGACGCAAAGGCTATAAAAAGTTTTGCTAAATATTTTAGCCATGCCTCCCTCCTCTTGCCTCTTTTGTGCTTTATACAAATCCATAATACCCTTAACAACTATAGCGTATTACAAAAAATAATCCTCCAATTGTCTCTAAAAGAATGTGTGTAGGCATGAAGAGGAGCTAATCGCATGCTAATCAAGCAGCTGCTCAAGCAGCCATTAAGCCATTCAACATTATCAAAAGGCATATCCTGATGAAAGGCTTAAGCAAGCCCCTGCCAGCCCCCCCTCAGATTGATGGTTAAAGCCAGCACGGCCATCATCATTATGATAAAATATTGCACAACGGCACTTAATCAACGCAAAATGGGCGCAACATTCGCGAATTTCAACGAACCAAACAAACCCACCGCCTACATAGTTCCCGACTGTTCCAGCTTGGACCCATGCTGGGATGCGATTTAATTGCCCCACAGACACTTCAATGTCAGCATAAATTAAATTTTGATTTCGCTGTCGACCAAAGCGTGCACTAATGAAATTCCACACCAAAATTGGCACAACCAGCAATGCGCAAGATGTTGATTATCATCGCTACTCCCGATAACGATAACGATAATGACGACAACGATGATGATGATGCTGACTTTGATGATATGTTATAGGGCAAGGACTTTCCTTGCCATTGCAATTGACGATAACGTTGATGTGGCAGCTTGAGTGAGAACCGCTTAAGTTGGTGGCAGATTGGCCCGCTTTCCACAAGCTTGTCGCCGCTGTCGTTGTCGCATCAATTAATTTGCCACGAGTCCTTCGGACCAACAGCTGCTTCTTGGCCGTCTTATAATGACCGACAGCACGCCATCAATTTGCAATTGTATGCGTCGATGCGGAATGGTAAATGGTATATGGTAAGCTTTGGATTTTGGTTTGCTGTTGGTGGTTGTGTGGTTGGTTGGTTGGGCTTGTCGTCGCCGTCATCGTCGTTGTGGCCAAGTTAACACCCACAAACGTAACGACAAGCCTCAACCACTGTTTTAGCTCCGTACTTAAAGTTTTGCCACTTCAGTGGGTTTGCATTTGAAACTTGATTTTAAAGAAAACTTTGTTAGCGAAATACTTTAACCTTTTTAATACTAATTTGCAGTTGAACGTTTTTAAAGGAAATCGTATTTGAAATTAACATAAATGGGATTTCTTAGTTGTCTCCAGCTGGCTGGCTATAATAACCCATTAGTGAATGACGTTTTGGTGTGCTTCTGTTAGGCACATTCCCTCACTCTATGTTGCCAATGGTAGTCACTGTCATCTGTTTACCAAACATGATTCCCATTGTGATACCGCGAGGGTGGACTTTCCTCCACCCATCCCGACTTGTAGGTCCTCTAGATTTATGCTTTCACAGCCATCCGGTTGCCTTAATAAGAGCTATTTTGGACCCTTTTCTAAGATGCACAAAGCTATGTTCTTGGAATCAAAAGCGTTTTCAATCTTTCTGACTAGGTGGTGTAAAGCAACCTCTATTGACTTCCCTTTGGAATAGGCAAACTGCATTGGATGCAGCGGGTTCGCGGCTTGCATTTTGTTTCTGATGTGCAGGTCGAGAAGTTTCTCTATAGTTTTTAGAAGGAATAAGGATAGACTGATTGGTCTATATGACTTTGGTTTGTCTATTGGCTTGTTGCCAGATTTGGGAATGAAGACACCCGTACTCTCCTCGAAGAGTGAGGTATGCATCCCCCAGTCAAAGCTTGCTCTAAACAGATAAATCAGTGAGTTTTGTATGAAATCTAGACATTTCTGGAGAAGTGCTGGAAAAATTTCGTTCTCACGAGGTGCCTTGGAAAGTTCAAAGGAACCAATGGCCTATCTTTGTCGGCATCGAATATAGTGTCTGTATCTAGTGCCAGAATACAGCCCCTCGGAGGTTCGGCTCGATTCAATCAGAGAGTTGGGCATCTCCGCTGCAGATTAAAGAGCCTGGAAAGTGAGTTTGGAGTAAAAGCTCCAATGTTTTCCTACGGTCTGAAGAGAAGGAACCATCACACCTGCTCCACAGACCCACCCTGTTTGAGTACTCTTTGGCCATGTTGTAGTGAGTGAGAGCAGCCTTGAACTCCTCCCACTGTCTGGTTTTCCTAGCTCTATTGAAGAGTCTCTTAACAGTTTGCCTTTTAGACGTTAGGCTGGCGTCCCACCAGGGAACCTCCAGTTTCGTCTGGTAAGAGCGCTCAACAGTACTGGATTGGAAAGAGGAGATCAGCACATCTTCAAGCTGGTTTGCAGCCAAATCAATCACGTCTACCGGGTTGATGTTGGAGACTAACGAGTCGACCGCATGTTCGACCAGGGTTAGAAAATAAATCCAGTGGGATAAGATATTTAGAAATTTAGACCCGTGCAGCGACAGAAGAGATGCTCCACCGTCTTCAGATCATCCTCATTCCCACAATTTCTGCAGAAGAACCAGATGTTTGTCGACCACTTGATGCTGTATTTAACTCATTCCATGTAAGAGAGTAACATAAAAAAATGTATTTAATATTTTAAAATTCTACTTGTTCTATGTAGTACTTCGGATTATTAAAGCAGTACCTTCAGCTAAACAGAGTACTTTAAAAACGAAGCATCTCAAAAAATCTATAAAACTAAAATTTTTCTATATAATGGTATTTTAAAGTTGACTTGACCTACTTAAGCAGACTATTTAAAAGTACAAATATTCTATAATACTCAAGCTAAGTAAATAAAACCCTTTTAACATCAAAGAAGGAGCGCCTTCTCTTTAACCAAACAAATTGGTCAAAATAAACATTTTTTTACCCTCAAAAGTAGGCCACTAAAAACACAATTACATTTAAACTTTATTTGCTAACATTAAAAACACTTTTTGGCCCCAAAAATAATATTTTTTTTTATTATATTTTGAATTTATTAATTTATGCAAGTAAATAGCACAACACCAAAAACAGTTGGGTCTAACCTCAGTTAAATTTATGCGACCCAATAAAAACGAATATATCGATAAACAATCTGAAATGGTGCAAACGACAAAACAAATAACAAAATGTCTCTTAAATTTTCATTTAGTCGTATCCACAACAATAACAACAACACGAACAAAGTAAAAAACAAACTTTTTATTAGAGCCATGAAGGCGACAACAAGTAGACAACAAAAGGGGGCGTGTGTTTGGTGGTGGGAGGGAGGGCAGCAGGCGTGAACAACAAATTACTCGACCCGTAACCACTGTGCAATCAATTGTAGTGCTTGCCGGAGCACTCCAACTTTAACGCAAACACGTACAAGCCTATGAATTGCGAGGGTGGCTCTTAACATTTCGGGAAGCGGAAATGTAATCGAGTATTTTGAATCGAAAACGTTTTCGATGGTTTTATAACGTGTGCTGAAAGGATTGTTTATTTCTGGATATGTAGAATATTTAAAAATTTTGTAACAATAATTCGGGGGAGCTTGTAATCTCAGAGAGTGCGACTCCAAGGTTTTAGATAGGGGAAAGCCTTTCAAATATGGGTGGTAAAAGGAAAATAAAATACCTTCCGCGGAAAACACAAGCCGGAGAAGACCCACTCTATTATAAGACCTTCACAGTCACCCCACAGATCTCAAAATGGGTTGGGTCGGGCTAGTAATCCGACCGGTAAAAGTCCCTTATGATAAGAGCTCGTAATAATAATACTTGTTACAAAACTACACTTCCACCCTATTCTTTCAATCCCGCTCTGCTTAAACGTCACAAACAGCTCTTTTCCCGAAGCGAATTTTATTCTTTTGTTTTTACTGAGTAAGATCGAGCATTAGGATCTTTGACCCAATGAAGGTGTATAAAGTTCTACTGGATAGAGCCTCACACTTACTAAGTATTTGTTGAAAGGCAACCTTCTTAATTTTATAGAACCTACATCATCATTCTTGGCGCTACAACTATAGTTCAGCTTTGGCCTTTCGAATATTGCTCCAACATTGCTCCAACCTTTGCAGCTACCTTCCTAGTTAGGACTTTTAATTTCTCCAGATTATATTTCACTCCATTAATTCAACGGTGCTCGGGGTCGCCCAACTACTCTTCTTCTATCTGTTTGATTGAGAGGTTTCTTGTTCTCGTAACATATCAGGCCTCCCTTAGTCTTTCTGATTAAACATATGCAGCTAGACTTGTGTCGTTAAATATCTCTCCCTCGCTTTTTGTTGGGGTGAATTCAGTAGTTATAAGGATCTACCCTTATCGCATGATGAATTTATTGTAAAAAATGAAATTAGAACCTACAGACCCGTCATAAACCCCTAAAGCTACTCAGAATGAGAAACTAATGGAAAAACTCTAAAATCTGTGATATATTAAGACTCGCTAAAAATTTGACTTTAAGTATTTTCTTGTAAGTATTAGGGGACCACCCCCACTGCTGGCTTCTCTCATCAACATCTGCCACTGTTTCGCTTTGCTTAATGGTGTCTCCCAGTTCACGAATACGGTGAAGCAAACTCACCTTAATGTTTGACCTTTTTGTTGTTCATCTGTTCTCTCCCACCATCTAAGCTGCTTATAATAATTCATCAAATCAGGGGTCGGTGGAAGCGTCTTGATTGTCCGTTGGTTATAGGCTTAGAAATGTTGCAGCAAATTGAATATGGCGCCCTCTGGATGAAATTGACTGGAGCCATGTGGGAAGTCAAATACAATGGCTTATTTCTTTTTTTAGATAATTTTACACTAGATACTTGAACTTTTTAATTTTCTAGGGGCCCCTCACGTTGCTAGCTTTACTCATCAACACCCACATGTGTATTGCTTTGCTTGGTGGGTGTTCCTGACTTCACGAATACGGTGAAACAAATGCACCTTTATATGTTTTATATGTTCATCTGTTCTCTTCTATGCTGTTTATAATAATTCATCAAATCAGGTATCCTTGAAAGCGTCTTGATTGTCCGCTAGTTATAGGCATCGAAATTTTGTTGCAAATAAAATATGGCGCCCTCTAGGGTACTTTGACTGAAACCATGTTAATTGTCAAATAAAATTGCTTACATATTTCTTTTCTGAGATAAACTTTTTGATTTTTTGAATGCCAGCTTCACTCATCAACTTATACCACTGGGGCGCTTTACTTGGTAGTTTTCCCAGTTACCCGAATATGGTGGAGCAAACGCACCTCTATATGTTTTTTAATCTGTTCTCTCCTAGTTTCTAAGCTGCTTATAATAATTTATCAAATCATATATCGTTGGAAACGTCTTGATTGTCTGCAGGCTATAGGTTTTAAAATGTTGCAGGCAATTTAATTTGGAGCCCTCTCCAAATCCCTGTCCCCTTGAGTGAATATATGTTGGTTGTGAATGTTAATGAATTAATTCTTCTTTTTATTAAATCCACGACCTCAAATTTTATTTAGTTGAATTTATTTATTTCGAATTTGGTCTTCAGAGCTGGCGAACGATATTTCTGAAAAAATTCTTTCTTAAATTGAACAACATAAATCATAAATTAGACCTCAATTCTTCTTAACTGGCCATAAC